>JAUMHI010000067.1:10352710-10367316 GCA_032359435.1 Enteromius unitaeniatus | reverse complement strand
CTAGGAGGCGGACCTTACACTATTACTGCTTTAATTTTGCATAAAGCCAATAATAATAATGCTACACACACATTTGGTAGTAGGAAAGTGTACTGTATGGGTTTTGTGCTGGAAATCCAATAATAAATTAGTGATTCAAATAATGCTTTTCTCTTGAGATGAACATAACTTTAAATGTCAACATCATCATATACTGCAATTCTAAAAGATTTAAACCTGTCTCCCCCAAAAATATGCATATTACTGCAGTTTCATCCCAACTTTTACTCCTGGTTGAATTAACTAAATTAATTTGTACACAAAAATAGTTAGTAGCACATAAAATGTACCTTTTCACTAAAATATAACTTACGATTGGCTGGTGTGACTCTACTGAAAACATATGGAAGAAGGATATTTTACACAGACACCACCAGATGGTCATGCCAAAAATATGTTCAGACGTATAAAACCCAGCACTACGAATCGCTACACACATCATTTAAGTTTCTTAAATAGGCATGTCAATGTTATTATCTTCAAGCTCTTTGAATCCACTAAAGCAGACACATCTTTAAGAACATCAAAGAACTTTTGTCACTCTCTGTGAAAGGATGGTCTTATTTAAAACTCTTCACAGAGGAAGTATGGTTCATTCTTTTTACAGCAGGAAGCAGAATGAATAAATCAAATGAGGATGATATCATACTAGACAAACGGCATCAAATATGGCTCTGTGTGGACCAGCACCGGTTCTGTTCAAAAAGCCTTATAATACTCAATGTCAGTTGCTCAGCTGGAGCAGGATCAGAGCCAATTACTCCTAAAAACAACATTGTGCATACTATACTTTTGTTAATAGTATGTTCTCACACATAACTATTGCATTCCTTTGAAATGCAACTATTTAGTGTAGAAAGCATCTACCGCAAATAGCCTCTGCAAAAATAGTGCAGTTAGTGGTCAAGACCCTTTTGTGTCGCTTTTTGAAGCTCAAGGTACCCCTTTTTAGTCGCTTTTCAACATGAATGGTCCTCCATTGCTTATTATTGCTCCATATAATTTTTTTACTTTTTTACTTTTATTGGAGCACCAAACCTACCCACCTCTTAACAATAGAAAACACACACAGGCAAATGCAGTCAAAGGTATTTGTTGCACAAACTAATCATAAGCAAGCAGTACATACAAAAATAAAGCCATACAAAGTCTTTATGTGAAGAAGAAAGTAAAACACATGGTTTGAATCACTAAAGATGCTCTGTTAAATGTCACATAACTCAGGCCAGGAAAGATTTATTAACAAATCCCTCTGTACATATCTTCAGAATACTAGTGAGAGTATAACTGGAAAGTTTGGTGTACATAGATGCAACAGATATCAGATACAGATATCTCAGGCTGAGATATTGGTACTGGAAAATGACAAAAAGCTCATTTTGAGAAAACGGCATTTGAAGATTTAAATACGGGAAGAAATGAAACACAAAATGTTATAAAATAATAATTTTAACATATTTTTTTACATTTTCTTTACAGTATTTTTAAAGAACACATTTTGAGGGACTAAACTAGCCCAAAATCTCAAAATTGACCACCGCATAAAAAAACGATGTTTTTGCCTGTAGTGTCTTTCACCTTAAAACAATGGAGGACCCTTCTCATCGAAAAGTGACTATCTTTAGATTCAAAAAGAGACGCAAAAGGGTTTCGACCAAGTGTCAAAATCTGATGAGTTGGAGTGAGACTGTGCTGCGAATAAACACCAATGGTGATGCTTTATAAAACCAGATTGTGCATGACATCTAACAGCAGAATCTAATGCACTAACCCTAACAGTTATTTATTTATTTTTTCTACATTCCATCCTTTAGGGACTGCTTACCAATCTAAATGTGGATGCAACGTCTGGCAACAACAAACAGATGGGAGTGAATCATTCCTTCTCTTAGGCAAAGCACTCACAGATAACTCTTGCTTGCATCATTGCTTTATTCATATTTGTTTATTGGGTCTGCAATGTTGTATGTCTTAATTGGTGGTTTGGTTACTTTGTAGCACTTGTTTACCTAATTAACAATATAAGCATAACTAATTAATTGCATGGGTTGCAGTTGGTCAATGCAAATATCATAGACCACTTTGCTGAAGTTGAAAACATCAATTTTTGGTGGTTCACAGGAATTATGGATTTGTAACATAAGCAAATACCTGCAGTGGTATTTTATTTACTCTACCTACACGTGATGGAAAGAAAATCATACATGAGATCAGTATCTCATTTTCAATCTCAGATTTTACTCCCAGACGGCATGGAGATTAAATAGAAAGCAAATAAAGAAAATACTTTCTCTAGTAACTGTTAGTTTCTCACATGTGTTGCAAGAAATGTCTAAAGTTCTTAAACGTATTTACTCACACCTATGTCAGTGCACATATGCTTTTTAGAAAAAAACAAAACCCTTAGTGAAACAATGGGATCCAATAATTTCACTGATTACATTTAATTAAAAGGATCACTTGAGCACCGTTACACAGAAGTAACATTATAAGTGGCCTACACACTGTGTAAAATTGATCCTCTCCATCAGTGCCTTAAAATTTGGTTCATAAATATTCAAAGCAATTTAAGTTAGTCACCTCGTGGTTTGACTAACATAGGATGCATCGAGAAGAGAAACGCCTTTACTGTGCTATTAAATTTGACAACAGTTTCAAAAGATTGAGGCACCTCTGAGAAGCAGGTTTGTCAAGTCAGCACTATGAGGGGGAGGCAGGAAACGCCAAGTCATTACAAAGCGTTCTGCACTATTATGAGCTTTTAGGTCCCATCATTCTAATTCTTGGGTTTAGAGGCGGATGTGTGCTGAGATGAAGTCTCATGCATATTTATACATTTGTAATTGTCTTCCAGTTTTACTGCATGTGACTTCCAAACAGCAGAAAAAAAGTTCCAGCTTGAGTTTTGACTGCTTCCCACAAACTGCCAATTTCTCAATCTTAAAGGGACATTTCACACACAACAGCCTAATGTTGCTTTGTTCGGTATACCTTATTCCAGAAAGCACAAAATATAAAGATATTTTTAAAGAATGCCACTGTTAAGAAGGTTCATCAACTTTTTAAAAAAGATTATCTCATAAACAAAAAAATCACCCCTTCTCTTTATGTTTTAATAACCCCTCTTATTTGCCCTTCCAAAGAAGCCGAATGTCAAGTGTTGAAAAAATCTGAGCAGTTCCCCAGCTCTCTAGACAGCTCTGCATCTCTTTCAGAATTATAGCATACGCCTTGACCTGACAGTTGTCAGGTCAAGGCGTGATGACCTGATGTCTAGTAATTTGTTTCAGGGGACTTCATGATACTCCAAAGATTTTCTAGATTTTCTCTAACATTCATCAGTTTTGATAATTCAAGAAAAAAAGAAAAAAAGTAACTGAAAGTAGGAAAGTAGTCAGGAAAATAAATCATTAAATTAAGCAGACTGGCACTATGCATTTGAAATGCGCATGGAATATTTACTTCATATTTAGTGTGATTAATGAATCAGGGTGAATATTTTACCCATTCCTGGTTGTAAAGAAAACATATAAATTACATATGAATGTACTTTTCTATGCATCAGCAGTGCATATTTACAGAATTATATAATATCGATGCTATATACATTCTGAAAAAAAGTGCAATGAATGCAGAACGTCTTATTATGCTATAAAGTTTAATTTGATAGAGCATATGTGAGAGCCTTTCCATGACCTATGCCGTGTAACTAATTATTCTAGAGCTACAGAAAAATTTAAATAAGACTCACAAAAGCTCCACAGAGTGCCTATTACACAGAGGTAGAAGCAGTTATTGCATTGCAGTTATTGGAAGACAAAAAACAACAACACTGTCACATGTCTGTCTAGTTTTTGTCACAAGCTGCGCCTCTGTGACTCTGTCTGGAAGACTGCAGCGGGAACCTTCGCCCGAGTTCTGAGGTTCCTACCCAGACCCTTTTCCCGCACATACCTTGGTCCCTTCCGCTCGCTTCGCACGCCATTTTGTCGCCTATTTAAACAGCAGGCTGACGCTCATTCTGTGCGAAGTTTTGATTTGCATTGCTGTCATCACAGAGCGTTTTTCCATTGTTTTTTCCTGTGTTTTTGATCTGGATTGTTTATTGGACTTTGTTACTTGCTGCCTGCCCCGACCCTTTGCCTGGACTATCGTTGTGATTATTGGATTTCCCTTGTTGACTCTTTCTGCTTGTGGACTTACTTCCACAAACTTCCATTACTTACAAATGGATCCATCCGACTCTGGGGACTCATTACCCCTCCCCATTACAAACACATGGCAACAATTCTGGAAAATTATAATATTGCATGTTTCATGATACTTCAAAGTAAAATATTTAGTGAGTGGCATTAAAATGCATTCTGTTTTATCTGATATAGAAAATATTCGAACATCTATTATTTAACCAAAGAAAGAGAACTTTTTCTAGAACCATCAGTGAATAGATTTAAAAAGCAACTAAAAAGCAATTTTAGTTTAGCTTTTCTGCTCTGAAGTGCCAAACATAAAAGGTAATTTCTACATCATCCTCTGTCATTTCTCTGAGCTCCTCTGTCATTAAGAGATAATTATGATTGAAATGTTTTCGGTTCATGTAGAAGCCAAAAATGAAACATTCTGAGATTAATTTTGAAAGCCCTTATGACTGATTTAGCTCACCATTCTGTCTTTAAATAAATCTGTTTAGGGACAGGCATTTACTAACATACTAACCTTTTGAAGTGGTTCAAAAAATGATCAAAAGCAAGAAGGCTGTGATGTTTTTCCCCCAAAAAGCAAGCAAAACAATGTTCTAAAGACTAAGGCACATAGGCTATGTTTGTTAGTCAAATTGCACTTCCCTTTGCTGTTCTACTCAAAGCACACATTGAAGAATGCTGCAAATCAAATCGTCTTTGTTGAGTAAGAAAAACCTCTTCAGCACATTTTGAAATATCTGCAGTTATTAAGCTTTGGTAGGCAACTTCTTCTTTTTTCTTTCTATATACTGGTTTCCCAAAAGCAACTATGGTTACACTTTATTTCAATAGTCCATTTAGACATTCTACTAACTATAAGTAACTTTGTAACTATATGTCAACTAATTCTCATTAATTTATAACTACATGTCTACCAACTCTCAGACTAGACTGTTAGGGTAGGTTTAGGGTTTATTCTGATAGTCAGTATGTGGTACTGTATGTTGTGAACAAATAAAGTGTTAGGAGATATTAAGCAGACAGCCTACTACTGTAATGACTATTAGTTTACATTTAGTTGCAAAATTACTTACTGTTAGTAGAATATCTAAAGTGGACTATCAAAATAACATGTTATTGCAAATTCTGTTGCCAATGCTAATGCCTAACCTGATTTTGCTAATCGCTAAGTTTTTTTTATTGACCCTGCAACAACATTGTGATTGTCACAGCCGGTGTTTGCAGTGGAGACAGAGATCGACGGAGTCAAGAGCTCAATTTTAAAATAAAGTCTTCTTTTAATAATAACAAAAGCAAGGTTTCCAACATTAACTACAATGGTCCAAAGCAAGTGCAAACACGGGTGACATACACATTGACTGACAACTCATACTCAAAGACAGGGGTTTTATACACGGAAGACTAATCACTAGACACAGCTGGGGAAACACAGGTGGAAGGGAATCAACTAACAATCACATCACAACACAGGAAAGACCATATATGGGCAAACAGGAAGGAAGACAGGAAGACATAAACTGAGAGAATAAACATTTTTAAAATAAAACACAGAGAATAAACAGACATAGAATGTTACAGTGATTAACTAATCAGATTTAACGAAACAGTTTACAGTTGTAATGAAGCCTCAGATGTTTCAGGATCCATTTGCAGGCTTTATTAGAACAAAGACAAACAGCAATGCTAGCGAGCTAGCAAACAAAACAGACAAGGGCAGTCCAAAGACAGAGTGTTCCAGGCGGAAGGTCGGGGCAGGCAGAATAGGGTCGAAATCCAAATAACAGTCCAAGGTAATCCACAGGTAATCCAAACAACAAGAAATAGACGCTCAGAAATGACTGCCAGGCAAATCAAGACTTCGCACTGAGGCGGCGTCTAGCGGCCGCTTAAATACCCGCCGAAATGGCGGGAGGGAAGGCGGAAGTGTCCAAGGTACGTGCGTTAAAAGGGTCCGGGTAGGAAACTAAAACTCGGGCGAAGGTTCCCGCTGCAGTCCCTCGGAGAGCGCCACAGAGGCGCGGTTTGTGACAACAGTGGGTTTTTGGCTGTGGCTTGTGACGTGTGTAATCGGTATGTGGGTGTGGTGATGAAGTGCAGGTATAGTCCACAACGAGGGACTCCAGCTATAAATCATGACAATAGTAGTCTTTGCAATGATTAGACAATGATGACCGACCAGGAAACAGGAATCATTTGGAAAATTAATAAAAATATTTAGTTAAATATTTATTTAAAACTCCAATTTTGTTTACTTTCTGCTATGCCTGTTTAAACATACAGTATCTGTAGGTTGAGTTGCCCTCTGTGGTGCTATGAAAACATTTAAGAATCCCAACCAGCCTGACACAAAACAATTATTTTTATTTTTTTTATTATATTGCCATTTCATTGTGTGATCCTAGTGCTGCAGAAATGACACACTTCACCAAGAATATCATCTCAGATTCAGTTCCAAGTGGCTACAGATTGTGAAATTGGATAACTCAGCAGGGTTGCCTATCAAACAGATTAAGTTTGATCCAAAATGTATTGAAGTTATGACTTTGGAGTTATTTATATATTTCCAGTTGATCACATTCCATTAACAGACAGATTTGATCTGGGCAAGATGCCTAAAAAACAGAATGGTATGACATATAGTTTACAGACTTGTTCAATTAGTTCAATATAAAATTATTAATTTTGAAAATTTTGGCAATCTAGAGAAATGATGGTTGCACTTTATTTTACAGTATGCGTACTTCATATACTTAAGGTATATACAGTGTTCTTGCCTAAAATACTGGCAATGTAAGGGACCTACATGAGTTAAGGTTAGGTTTAGAGGTAGGTTCAGGGTTAGTACCTAGTTATTACCTAGTTATTGTAATTACTATAAAAAGTACATGAGTACATGAGAAACAGTACTGCAAAATAAAGTTCTACCGAAACGATTCCAGTGCTTATAGTCCATAGAATAGAGCTCCGTCATTTCTATTACAAATTTCTAAGACTGGATTTGAGAACAAGCTATAGTTAGAGTTCATTCGAGAGCTTTCTATGCAGGCTGTGTTGGGTAGTTAGGTTGAGGCGCTGTTGACCTACTTCTGCCACCAGTTCCCAAGTGGAGGCTGTGAAAAATTGACAACCCAGCAGAAGAGGAGCACACCCCTTTGAATTTGAGCTGAAATGGGCCTAAAACTGCTATGGCAGTACCTGTATTTCACCTAAATTTGACACTTATATCGATTGTGGGTGGTTGTCAGTGAGGATGTCATTACCTTCATCTTGAAAACCACCAGCTCACAAACTCTTAAGAGTTTTGTTAAATCAGTGCAGTGCTGAACCATTTAAAACAAATAACTGTGTTTATAACACACTAGAAAAATGTAGTAAAACATGACTTTATGAAGTGGAATTAATTAGGTTATGAAGGGGTGCTGATAAAGGCAGCTATTTTGTCGTAATAGCCTATATGTATTGTGATAGAAATTACAAAAACAGATGTACTGAAGTGAATAATGTGTACACAAAACCCGTTTGTTTAGATAGCCCAGAGCTCCTGCTAAGAAAGTCGACGTTTCACAAGAGCTTTGCATGCATATTGGATTTAAACTGGATTGTTGCTGGAATGACTCTTAACTTTCATTAGATTGCTAAAGAACCTGTCAGGGCATCATTTTAATCTTCCAGCACCATAATCTGCTGCAGAGTGCAATGTTACCCACTCATTTTGCTTAAGATATTTTCACAAAATTCTATTTTTATCCAGGTTTATCTATTTGTCTGTTGTCAATTGAATTAATTTGTAGGAAATGTGATTCCTGTCACAAAATTTTAGACAGACTTTGGGTAACACTTTATTTTAAGGGTCCAGAATAATGCATTTGTTAAGCATTAATTAATGGTTAATTTGTTTACAATTTAGCATTCGTTTAGCAAAAACACACTAGTAATTAATGATTAACCTAACATTTTAAGGGCCCGAATTATGCATTAGTTAAGCATAAATAAACTAGTAATTTATGATTAACTTGTTCACAATTATGCATCAGTTAAGCATGAACACGCATATAACTAATGATTATCTGAGCATATAGTAAGGGCATATTAGCCATTATTTACAATTCATTAGTCATAAACTTAGATATTACTCAATTGATGCCATAATTCATATGGATTTAAGTTTCACTTTATAATAGGGGGTCAAATTCCATTTATAACCACTATATTAATGGTAGTTTAGCCTTAATTATTAGCTTATCCTAATCAGTAAACTTGAATATCACTCAATAAGTGTCATAATGTAGATTTACAAGAGGGGGTCAAATAGTCTTTATTACAGTATTTTAGCCATATATAATTGCAAACTAGCAGTAAATAAACATAATAACAATAACAAAAAAATAAGTAAATAAATAAAATATTGAGAGAGATATATAGATACATGTGAGTGTGTGTCTTAATAAGTTGTTAATAATGTATAAAATGTGGTTACTGTACATTTAGTTAATTATTAATTACTAGCTTAATTTTGTTCATAGCATAAATTGTTTTATATTTTTTTGTTTATAGTCTTTAAAATGACTAATGAATTGCAAATAATGGATAATATGCCCTTACTATATGTACAGATAATCATTAGTTATATATGTGTTCATGCTTAACTGATGCATAATTGTAAATTATAAATTACTAGTTTATTTGTGCTTAACTAATGCATAATTCAGGCCCTTAAAATGTTAGGTTAATTATTAATTATAGTGTTTTTGCTGAACTAATGCTTAATTGTGAAAAAATTAAGCATTAATTAATGCTTAACTAATGCATTATTCTGGCCCCCTATTCTGAAGTGTTACTAAACTGTGTAATATTGTAAATATACACTATACTATAACTGTATATTGTGTTGCTTAATCATTTTAATTAATTACACAATTTAATAACAAATGTTTTATTATCACGTTAGAATATGAAACACTTATTCACTACTATCTATGACTTTTCCTTCAATAAATTATTTTATTTATTTTTTCTTGTTTGCTGCTTATTAATAATTAGTAAGGTAGTTGTTAAATTTAGGTATTGGGTAGGAGTAGGTATGTAGAATAAGGCATTAATATGTGCTTAATTACGCACTAATACTAACTTACTAACATTTTCTAGTCATATGCATGTTTAAACATTTGTTTGGTACACTAACACACTTGTTGCCTTTTTTTCAAGAATGAACATTCTAGAAGTTTCTGCAATATTCTGCTTTCTGGAACATCCCAGAGACTGCCCATAAAAGGCAAAATTTATCCAGCATATAATTCAGTTGTTCAACTGTTGTTAGCTCAGAATTATGCATGTAATAACATGTATAAGTTTTCCATTTTTTTTTATTTTATTAATTTTTTTTTTTGAGCACTGATGATTAATAAAGTATAAAATTTAAATATATTAAATAAAAAAAGATTCTTTTGAGCCCCTTTGAATCATTAAAATGGGCCATTTTTACATTGTTTTATTTGAGAATTGCCTTATGCTAAATGATTGAAAACATATGTGGCATCTTCTCAGCACACCACTGACAGAACTTGATTTTCACATCAGCAGTATTTGTGCGGGGCGGAGAGCTCTGCGCTCCAGCTGGATGTGTCGATGCCATTCCTGTACAGGAGGTCGTCATCCTTAACAGCCGGGGTGCAATCAAGGAGCTTGAGATGAGGAAATGGCAATTAGCATCCCACCAAGCAGCACTTCAGTTCATGCCAGTTTTGGAGTGTTAGAAGCCAGTGTGGCTTATGATTATTGCACTATAGAGTGCTGCAGATTGAAAAAGGATGGAAGCTTACCAGCAGCACTCCATTGCTGGCATGGTGTTAATGTGTTGGCTTATGTGGTAACAAAGATCAGAGATGAAGGATAAAAACCTACGCTGACTGGGAAGGGTAAAGGCAGTTTCTTGGCTTCACAGGTTTGCAGACTGGTCTCTTTTGGTTTTTGAGTGTGTCAAAGAACTTAAAATTCTGTCATTATTAACTCACCTTTCATGTCAGTAAGGACTTTCTGGTCCCACTTTTATATTAGGTTACAATGCACTTATTGTGCACATACATGTTTTCACATTGTACATTTTTAAAAAATACCTATATATGATTACACCTGCAATTAATTTCTTTTATTTACACTGTTGACCCATCCCTTACAACTTAAACCTACCCATACCTTCAAACCCGTCCCTAACTTTACCTGTATCCCACCTCAATAGTAGCAGAAGTGTTTTGCATTACAATATGAAGTACATTGTACTTATTTTCTGTAAGTACATAGTAGTAAAGGCCACCTAATATAAAGTGGGATCAACTTTCTTCTATGCAGAAGAAGATATTCTAACTATCACTGTATGAACAAAAACAGATGAGCTGCAGATATCTTCTTTTGTGCTTCAAAGAAGAAAGGAAATTGTATGAACAATGCGAAGATGAGTAAATTACAGAACTTTCATTTTTGGGTGAACTATCCTCTTCAGTGCTCACGTTTAGTCACGTCTTGAAGGGCATGTGCGTTAGCACAAAATCAGTTTTTCTATTAAGAAAAAGAATGGGATTTTACCTTCTGTCCCCCCCATTGCTGCAGTCTTTTGTTGTAGGAAGTTTAAAAGATTGGAAATCTGTAAAATGAGCTGTCACACAAATGGCTCAGTGCTCAAATTAAGATCTTACAAAGGGGTTCTTAATAAATCATTGAGTAATTTCATTTGTTCCATCAAGAGCCAATTTGTACATCTGTGACACCAGGGTTGAGAATAACAGTAGCGGGTTGAAAAGGTGAAAGAAAATGAGCACAATTTACTACAGTACATTTTGACTTTTTCTTGAGCAAATGAGCTAATCACCACCACCTCTGATCCATTCTCAGTCTAGCTGTGTATTATCAACTTTTATTCATTTCTAATTTAACTACTTGTTTCATTTAATGTCACACATTCTGAGTCCAAAGCCTTTGTAAATCTCACAGGAGCTGGTTCTCTTGACAAAGTCAAAAAATTGAGATTGTATTAAAGGCTTTTTTGGAGCAATGCAAGGATTTTGAATGTAAGTGACCTAATTTTAACTCATACGAGAGCTCCAAATCTACTTCTAATATGAGTAAGTGTTCTGATCAATTGATTCACTCATCAAAGTTAGAAATAAGAAAAGAAAGATGCATTCAAAATCATGATGCTCATGAAAAGGCTGATTTTCTGTGAGCGTTTCACGATGAGCAGTTTTTTTTCTCTAGGGATGGGAGTTACAGCTTGGGTGCCGTGTTTGTCAAGGCACACGTGGATTATGCTCAGAGTATGGGAGGAGAACAGATGTGCGTTCTCATTTCTCTCTAAGTCTCCAGCTGTGTGCAAACTAGTGGCAGCGCTAAGGCGGGTCTTGATGGGCTACAGCCCCATATATTTATTATTTTTTTATTTATATATTTATTTTTATCTTGAATTATTAGACAGCAAAATGTTAAACAAATGTTGTGTCTTACAAAATTCATTTAACATTTTTGCTGCCAACACAGTGGGTGTCACGCTGTCTTGTGTTCCCTGTGTTTATGTTTACTTTCTGTCTCTCATGTGCTTTCTCTTGTATGTAGCTCTGCTACTCTAATCAGTCCCTTACTCCCTGCTAGTTGTGTTGCCCAGGTGGTTCTTGTTATGTCTTGATTATGTTTGTATAAATACTGTCTCTATAGTGCTCCTCGGTCGCTTGTTAAATGTCAATATGTTCCTGTCGCCTGCCATCCCGGTCTTTGTTCCTTGTTCCTGTGGAGGTTGTATTAAAGTTTTATATGTTTACTGCAGTCCTCGCCTCAACTTTATGATTGTTTGCAGAGGAAACACTGAAAACCATGACAAAACAAGTGACCACAGAGGAGATGGCGTTTGCTGCAAGATTCACCGCCTTAGTGCTGAGGGATCTCTCGTTCTGGGACTTCGCCGAGAGTTTTTATGAACTTGAAGCTGGGAGGAAGCTCTGTATTCCTGCCCGGGCTTGATTACGGATCTCAACCCCGAATCACGGTCCGAGGAGCCATGCAAAATGGTTTCGGTTTCTGTTTTGCGGCAAGGAGTGCCGTGTGAAATCCTTGTGTTTCCCAGTCCGCATATTAGGGGTCTCAGCCCCGAATCACGGTCCGAGGAGTCGTGAAAAATGGTTTCTGCTTCGGTTTCGCGGCCAAGAGTGCCGTGTGAATTCCTCATGGTTCCCAGTACGCAAAAAATACGGGTTTCATCCCCGAATCACAATCTGAGGAGCCGTGCAAAATGGTGTCTATTTCGGTTTCGCGGCCAGGAGTGCCATCAGAAATTCTCATGGTTCCCAGACCGCAGCTATCGGGTCCCAGCCCCGACTCCAGTCCAGAATGGTCCCCAGACCAGCCCTCCTCAGAAACATCCAATGACCCAGGGTCGGTACTGGTGGGAGACCTCCACAAGAATATTTTGGGGGGGGTGGAAATACTTGTAATGATGGGGAAGGTTGGGACGGGGATCGAGCAGTCGCCAGAGCCGGTCTGTGATCCGGATTCACTGTGTAGCCTCCAGGGCATCCATCCAGTCCTCCCCCAGCTCTATGTATTGTTTCACCTCCACTCCACCACCCTCCTATGGACTGTATTGTAGAGAATCTGGATCTGCCCCTCTAATCAGTCCCTCACTCCCTGCCAGTCGTTTTGCCCAGATGGTTCCCAGACCGCAGCTATCATGTGTAATTAGTTTTTTTAGTGCCGCCTCTGAACTGTGAAACCTCCCCTTAGCACCCCCAACAAAAAAATCTTGGAGCTGCCACTGGTGCAAACAGATCACAAGTTGCTTATATAAAGTTATAAGAAACAAATGTGCCACCAAGCAAATGACTTGCATCTGTCAGTCGTAAACTGGTATGATCACAGCATAGCAGCATCTGTAGTTAAAATATTTGGGGGAAATGTTTGCTCAGTGATTCCCAAATACTTCAATGATTCATTTTTCCAAACCCCTTAATTGGTTGGCACTAATCTGTGATGATTGTTCCGGTCTCATTTTCATTTCATCATGCCTGATAAAGCAGAATTTGTGAGCGCAGAACTGATTTTTGTGTAGAGTTAATGTGGAAACCACTATTCTTCCCCTCCAAAAACGGCATCTAGTGGAATTAGCATTTTCATCCAGACCAAAGACCAATATGTGGGCTAATTTTTCATGTTGACGTGAACATGTAAGGGCTTGGGATTCTTTATAAAAATGTCTCTTTTCAGTGATTCAGAGTCGACTCTTTCTTTGGAGAGATCTTATACACTGTGCACATTCAAATTTAAACCTTTGCAGGATATTTTAATTCAATTAGAGCTGTGTTAAAAACTGCATGAAAGGCAGTTTAATAAGAGCATTTAAATCTAGGGATTCTGTCATGTAGGTGCTCTTTTATAGTCTTGCTAATTTGTCACGCACACTCAGTCACATGACTGGCCAATGAAATTGCCATGTTTTCACATTTGGGACATTAAGTTTGTTTAGTGTGAACCAAAGCTGTGTTTGTTGCTGGTAGCTTGGCAACAAACAGCCAATCAGAAACTGAGCAGCGAGGCTTGTGTCACATCAGTAATAGAAAATGCATCGCTTAAACAGCAGTCGATGAGAAAAAAAGGAAAAAATGACAACACCCTTAAATTAATTTAAAGAAATATTCACATACTTTGCTCCTTGTTTTCTTCCTTTCATACTTTTGTCTTTGTTTTCATGCCTTTTTGTGTGTGTCATGTGATGCCTAAAACACGTCTAAAACATGTGGAGAACACTAGCTTTCACTTGTTTCCAAAGTGCTCTGTAGCTGGCAATCAATGCTTGGGATCCTATGGTGTCTGCCGCTGCTAAGCAACCATGATCTGCGCTCTCCATGAAGATGCTGAAATTTCAGCAAAGGCTAAATGGATTTTCAGCACTAATCGCTTGCAGTAGCTCTGTTACTAAATTCATTAAAAAAATATTCCTGTGCATTTATAATCAGCTGTTTCTCCATCTAGGCTGAGCTAAAGACATACACAGTGATATATATATATATATTAAATAACCAGCAAGACACATGAAAAGCCATGTAAATAAGTTGCCTGCTGTTCATCCAATCAGTGACAGTGACACCGCAAATATGCAAATAAGAACGTTGCCCAGGGTTTAGGAATGTACAGTGTGAAACGTGATTGAATACCCAGGATTAACATTTAACCCCAGGTTTATTATGAGCAGTGTGACACGTGATTACAAATTGTAACGGTTGTGCACATACAAAGCACGGAGAGAGTCGTTGTTGCGATTAAACATCTTTTAATACTTACAAAGAACACAACGGAGCGGAGAAACACACACTCTTACATAAACAATGA
>JAUMHI010000067.1:10318845-10345117 GCA_032359435.1 Enteromius unitaeniatus | reverse complement strand
GCCAAACTGAGCTATCGGGGGAGAAGAGCCTTGGTGAGAGAGGTAAAGAAGAACCTAAAGATCACTGTGGCTGAGCTCCAGAGATGCAGTCGGGAGAGTGGCCGGACAGAAGCTTCTCCTCAATGCAAGACACATGAAAGCCCACATGGAGTTTGCTAAAAAAAAACACCTGAAGGACTTCAAGATGGTGAGAAATAAGATTCTCTGGTCTGTTGAGACCATGATAGAACTTTTTGGCCTTAATTCTAAGCAGTATGTGTGGAGAAAACCAGGCACTGCTCATCACTTCATTCCCGACAGTGAAGCATGGTGGTGGCTGCATCATGCTGTGGGGGTGTTTTTCAGCTGCAGGAACAGGATGACTGGTTTCAATCGAGGGAAAGATGTACAGGAATATCCTGGACCAAAACATGAAAGAAACCTCAGATGTGCTCAGGACCTCAGATTGGGTCGAAGGTTTACCTTCCAACAAGATGACCCTGAGCACACAGCTAAAATAACAAATGGCTTTGTTATTGTTCTTGAATGGCTCAGCCAGAGCCCTTACCTAAACCCAATTGAGCATCTCTGGAGAGACCTAAAAATGCCTGTCCACCAACGTTTGCCATCCAACCTGACAGAACTGAAGAGGATCTGCAAAGAGGGATGGTAGAGGATCCCCAAATCCAGGTGTGCAAATCTTGTTGCATCTTTCCCAAAAAGACTCTGTATGCTGTATTAGATCAAAAAGGTGTTTCTACTAAATACTGAGCAAAGGGTCTGAATACTTAGGACCATGTGATATTTCAGTTTTTCTTTTTTAATAAATCTGCAAAAATGGCAACAATACTGTGTTTTTCTGTCAATATGGGGTGCTGTGTGTACATAAATGAGGAAAGAAATTAACTTAATGATTTTAGCAAATGGCTGCAATATAACAAAGAGGGTCTTAATACTTTCCGTACCCACTGTTTATAAAACACTATACAAATAAAAGTAACTTGACTTGTGCATCTTTCCTTAGAATGCAGTTTACTCTCATGTACTGTTGTAGTATATGTAGTATATTTTAAAAGAAGAGAAAAAGAAAGGGAAGCAGGGTTGCTATAACCACCAGACTTTACTACAATGTATACTTTATTGCCCATATTCATTGCTGTATTTGCCCTCAACAATGTTTTTAATAATTGAACAAACTTATAATATTCTTTATATACTTAAGTGCAAGCCACTTCTCTGTGCAACCCCATATTGAATTTCTTTTAGACAGTTTAGAAATAATGTACAAGTTACATAATTAGTTTTGCACAAACTCGCGGACAGACAGGCACTAATAACTTACCAACCATAATAATGCAGTGACATAAGAAAATGATAGCTTCAACCTTTTTTAGAGTTTAATTAAACCCTGGCCAATCTGGAAACCTAAGTAGCATGTCTAGTCAAGTATATCCCAAGATGACCTTTCTTTTGGTTGACTAAATTTAGCCATTGCATTCTTGAGCACATTTTAATGTCTCATCAGTGTTCTTCAAGCGGATAACCATATCATTCAAGCACACAGTAATATAGGTTTAGTTTGGTTAGAGCACAATGATGATTATCTACCAGATGCTGATTTTAAGCATAAGTAGTATTTTTTTTACTCTGCTCTTCTTTCTCTGTAGCTCACCATTGTGCACTTATGTCTCATAACACTGGTCTGGCCCAAGGTTTTTTGAGGTGAAGTTTCTTGAAGTTGTTAGACTAGAGTATTTTTATCAGCAGATGAAGAGGAGTAAAGATTGAATCATTAGAGGTCCCCATTGAAGCGCAAGCTATAAAGATATTGCTGTGCTCATATTAAAGTCTTTGCAAAATATGATGTTTAAAGTTTCATAAAAAGAATTGTACATAGCTTTAACCACTGCTAAATTATATTTCTCTAATATTGACCTTTTTTTAGGATACGCTGGGGCCAAAGCTCGCAAATATGGTATGGTGAAGTTAAATAACCTCTAAATTGTAGTATACATGTAGAAAACTACAAATTATAAATTACAATTTATTTTTGCATTTCGCAAAAAGGTATTACTGGTGGAGCTGGTGGAACAGGATTGCCTGGAGGACTTGGAGGGCCACTTGGTAGTGGAACAGTATCAGGTGCTGGAGGAACACCAGGTGGAGGAATTGGACCTGGGGGGGCACCAATTGGTGGTTATGGACCAGGAGGAGCACCAATCAGTGGCTACGGACCTGGAGGAATACCTGTAGGTGGTTATGGGCCAGGAGGAGTACCTTCTGGAGGATATGGTCCTGGCTCTGGAGGTATTCTGACAAACATTTTATTACATATCCACTTAATGCTTTCTGTTTTTTTCATGTCAATTGAAAAAAAAAATTCATTTCAATTCAATGCAGCATATCCAGGTGGATCAAAGGCTCTAAAATATGGTAGGATATTGTGAATTCATTATGCCATCTTTTTTTTTTACAATATGGTATGAACACTTTTTCAATTATTTGTGTAGGTCCTGGTGGTAGTGGAGGAGCTACAGGACTTGGTCTGCAGGGTCAGATAGGAACTGGTCCAGCAGGAGGATTTGGCACGGGGGTGGGGCCAGTTGGTGGTTATGGTCCAGGGACTGTAGGAGGTCCCGGGTCTGGATTTGCTGGAGCAGGAAGCAGAGGAGGACTTGGGCCTGGGTATGGAACAGGTGCTGGAGGTAATTTAAACCAGTCAGAGTAAGTCATTTACACAGGAAAAAAAATCTGTTCCAAAAACTGTACCCGATCAACTTATCTTTTAAGTAATTGTATGTGATGTCTTATAGGATATGGACCTGGATCAAAAGCAGCTAAATATGGCAAGTTGAAACACACAACGTATACTTACACATATATTGCAAGTGGCTTTTGATCGTTTAATAATATACAGTACATTCAAATTGTAAAATAATATATTTTATGAATATAATGATGAAACAATTTAATATTAATTTATGTATTTTATGTACATTACTAATATTTATTAACAGAGACTAAACCTATGCATATCTTACAGGTTTACCTGGATCTGGAGGTGTCTTGGGAGCAGGAGGTGTACCGGGAGCTGGAACTGGATTGGTAGGAGGTCTTGGAGGTATGTAAAGCAATTTGACATGCAACTGTTTTTTTTTTAAAGGGACACTTTACTTGTACCAAAACTACATGACTTTCTTTCTTCAGTTGAACATTTGTACATAATACATACTTGTCTTTTTTAGTTCTGCCTGGAGGTCTTGGGACTGGTGTTGGATATGGAGGTAAAGTTTTAAAAACTGCCATTAGATATGAAATACTAATTACTAAAATTGAAATATGTAATCTAAGCATTGGTGGGTGAACCTGCTGTTTTGTTCATTTAATTTCTTAAGGGTATGGAGGAGCACAAAAACCACCTAAATATGGTAAAGCACTTCTGGTACTTAATTTAAATACAATAAAAATATTGCATGTATACAGAGTAAGATTTGACTGCATGCATTCCATCTAGGACAACCAGCTGGTGGGGCTGGAAGTGTGTTGGGTGGGTTGGTACCAGCAACTGGTGGAACTGGGGCCGCAGGAACCGGAATTGGAACTGGTGATGATAACTGCTAAAAGTGGACTAAATAACAGTTAATAGATACAGATAGAAGTTTGTTTACATGCTCAGCGTTACATCACAGGTGGTGTAGGTGGGGCTGGAGGCACACCAGTTTCAGGAACCAAGCCAGACAAATATGGTGAGTTGGTGTTATAGTCTAATTATCCGTATCTCCAGTAAAATATTGCTATTCTAATTTTCAATTTAAAACCGGTGTCCCAGGTATAATAGGAGGAACAGCAATTCCAGGAAGTACAGCTGCTACCGGCACAGATCGTAGAGCAGGACCTAAACCTGGAGTTGATGGAGGTAATGCAGTTCATTTGGAATATTAAGAGACAAATATGTAATGTCCATAATAGCAGACCATAATAACTATCAGTCTTACCTGTTCTTAACCTGTTCCATGTTAGTGATTGGCAGTCCTGATGGTGCAACCCGTGGGGATGGAGAAGGTCAAGGTTATTACCTTTTGCTTTTTTCTTTTACTCTATAGATATTTATTGTATCTATTATTAATCATTATTTATTCATCATTTGTTAATTTGTTTGTTCCTACATTATAATTTTAACATTTGAACACACAGGTGGAACAAAAGCTCCCAAGACTGGTAAGAAAAGTTTCTCTTTTTTCTTTCTTTTTTCTTTCTTTTTTTTTTTTTTTTTTTTTTTTTTCCATCCCATCTGATCCCATCAACTTGGATAAAACAGCTGTCCTTTTGACAATGCAAGACAAAAAAGGAACAGGCATTTTCACCTTTTAGCCACCAGTTTTATTTTGTGATTATTTCAGAATCTGGCGGACCAATAGAGGGATCAGGTGGGTCTATTAGAGGTGGTATTTTAAGTTGGATTTCCAGCTTTTTAAAAGGATAGAAATTGAGCAGCATGTAATCTTTTTCAGGTGTTACTGGTGGGTCCCCTGATGCTGATGGACTTTATGGGGTTGCTGGGACAGGAATACCCATTTTAGCTGGAGAAAGACAAGGTAGACCCTTCTCTTTTATTGAGCTTGTAGACATTGTGACATGCAGTTTGCCATCTATTTCTGTCAGTGTGTTTTCTTTTTGTAGTTCACATTTAATCTAGTTAGAATGACTGTAACTGCACTATACAGTGAGGGGCAGTTTCCCGAACAGGGTTTAAGACTAGTCCTAGAGTCAAATAAATGTTAAGAGCTGTCAAAACTGGAAAAAGCTTGCACTGAGATATCTTAAAATACATTATTGTGATTGTTTGGTCTTAAAATGCTCACAGATAATGCATTTTTCTGCATAAGACATGTTTCTAAAAATGAATCTAAATGTTTCTTAAATGTCCTAAATTAGCAAAGGTCTAGTCCTGGCTTAATCTAATCCCTATCCGGGAAACCGGCCCTGAGTGTTTAAGTATACTATTTTTAGGTTAGGGTTACCAGAATGTTATTTAAAAATGTTGCTTTTTGGTCCACAGAAGGAAGAAGGCCATTCAGATTTTGGAGTAAACTGTAACAGAACTTGTACTATTAATATTATTAGTAGTACCAGTGGTACAACTACTGGCAGAACTATTAGCATAATTATATTTGAATTATTTAAATTTATATTATGAATTATTTCCATCAGTGTACTATGTAACAGCTGGTTATTCATGAAGACCATAATATAGCCTAGCAAAATCACATAACACAAATCATTTTCAAAAATACATATTAAAATACATTGCATGGTCAGAATGATTGCTTCTGGTGAAAATGGGATTTGAGGAGATATATGTCAACAAAAAATTAAGAATAACCTTTTTTTCATGTTTTAGGTGTCTCTGGAACTGTACCAGGTTTGTATTTAGCTAATATTTGTACTATTTGTACTCATTTATTATGCCAATTAGTTTTTACCTTGTCGACGTTCTCCCTTTTTAGGTGGAACGGGGGTGCCACGACCAGAGAGTAAGATCTGTCTTCATAACCTGACACTGACCTCACTTGAGAAAACCAAATTCAAGATTAGGCTCCGTTTCTTATTTTAGTGGTAGGAGTTACTAGCTAATGTTACGGCTCCCTCTAGTGGTGGAGAAATCTCTTGCATGCCCAGGTGAAAATCCTCTTCAAGCATACCACAAATGGTAACTAAATACATTATTTAAATACAAAGGTAGTGTATTAA
The DNA here is from genome assembly GCA_032359435.1 of Enteromius unitaeniatus. NCBI lineage: Eukaryota > Metazoa > Chordata > Actinopteri > Cypriniformes > Cyprinidae > Enteromius > Enteromius unitaeniatus. The sequence goes on along the minus strand of JAUMHI010000067.1, from coordinate 10,339,387 downwards.
AAGTGCACTTTAGCTACATTTATATTTTGTCATTCTCAGATGCTCTTATCCAAAGTGACTTACAATTTGGGAACACATAAAGCAATTCATCTAAAGAGGCAAACAAACACAGGACATGCCCAAGTTTCAGGCATTGTTTAGATAAGTACAAGCTAGAAAGGGATAGAATAAGTAAAGCTTTTATTTATTTATAAAAAATAATTTTTAGAATATTAAGTGCAAAATTAGTTAGCAAAAATAGAGCACTTTAAGTACATTAAGGAAGGGCACTTTTTTCTCCTGGGTGTGGTTGTAGTAGCTAAAATAAAACAAACTCTTTTGAAATGTATGAAATATATTTTGCATTGAAAATTCACAACATAATTTGTGAAGACGTCTTTTATATCTTTTTTCCAGAGACTCAAGGTAAGTCAGGCAGATACAAAGAATAAGCATTTTTAGAATGGTGCTTTTTGATTGTTTCTCAGTTTATAGGAAAATAAGGTTTGTGGTTGCTTTAAGATGCTTTAATGCTTTTATGTTCGAGTATGACTGAATCACTTAAAATAATATTGTTCTTCCTTAGGAGTTGGTGATAGTGGAACACTACCAGGAGCCAAACCACTAAAGCCCCCAGGTACTTCATGCTATTCACTGTACTCTTGCTGTCTGTATTTGGTCAAGCAAAGCATTTTTTATTTGCAACAAGATTTATTTTATTTTTCTTGCTGCAGGCATTGGAGGTGGAGCCATTGCTGGACGTGGAGATACTCCAGGAACTATTGAAGGAGGACCTGGAAGTGTAGGCGGTGGTCCAGGTGGGGCTGGTGGAGTTCCAGGAGTAGTTGGTGGAGTTTCAGGGGGAGCTGGTGGAGTCCCAGGTGGAGTTGGTGGAGGCCCAGGTGGAGTTGGTGGAGTCCCAGGAGGAGTTGGTGGAGTTCCAGGAGGAGTTGGTGGAGTTCCAGGAGGAGTTGGTGGAGTTCCAGGAGGAATCGGAGGAGGAATAAAACCCCCTAAATGTGATTTACCATGAAAATCTTGATTTGTAATATTACTGTTAGCTTGTCTTCTGTTTTCAAAACGGGGACTATAACACAATCAATGTGTTGCTTCTAGTTTACAGCGGTACAGGTGGAACTGGAACTCTTGGAGTTGGAGGTGTAGGTGGGACTGGTCCAGCTGGAACAGGAGGAGCTGGACTTCTGCCTGGAGGTGGTGGTTTTCTACCAGGAGGTGGAGATGAATAAAGTGTACTTATTTACATAAGAATGTAATTATCTTGTGCTTTAACTTGTGGGTTTGTAAATCTATTGTAGGTTATGGAGGAGCAGGAGGTTTAGGAGCCGGTGGGATCCAACCAGGGACTGGTAAATATTTTTCAGATCAAAATAAAACATCACATTCCTGATATATTGTTCCTGATATGCAGGTATTGTTTTCCTGAGAATTTTATGTTTAATTTTTTTGCAGGCCTCAGGTTTCCCAGTGGAGCTGCAGTGGGCAGCAAACAAGGAAAAGGTATCAGAAAACATTTCTGCTAATCCACAATTCTTATAATGAAGATATTGTCTGGTTGTATTTTACACACTGAACTGGAAAGACTGGTAAATAACTAATTCTTTATTTTGATGAAAGTTTACGGGGCAGCAGGCACACTTGGTGGGCTTGGAGGCCCAGGTGGATATGGAACAGGACCTGGTGGCTATGGAGGTGGTCCAGGTGGTTACGGTGGTGCTGGTGGACTTGGTGGCCCTGGAATTGGTGGTAAGTTTCTGGAGTGCTATTTGGGTATTTACACATCTCATATTCCTCCCACAATTTAAAAAAGGCTTAATTGATGTAACCTGGAAAACTGGGTAATGTGGGACACCCAAAGAGCTGATATGTATATTCCTTTTAACAATGCAAGAGAAATTAACCAAATTTTAAGTTGATGATTCAGTTTTTGATAGTGTAACCAAAGAAATGACATTTTTACTTCTGAAATTTAGGTAATCACTGACACTTTTTTACATTTATTTTTTTAGGGCTTGGTTATGGTCCTGGTGCAGTAAAACCACCTAAAAGTATGTAAAACCCATCTAATCAGCACCTTAATGCTACCATAACCTATCCTTTGTAGATTAGACAACATTTCTAAACACAAATGTTTGTTTCTGGGGTTTTTTATTTGTGCTATCAGGCTATGGAGGAGCTGGAACATTGGGTGGGGCTGGAAGAGGAGTTGGGGGAGGTCTTGGTGGTGGTCTAGGAGTAGGACCAGGAGGGGCTGGAGGTCTTGGTGGTGGTCTAGGAGTAGGACCAGGAGGGGCTGGAGGTCTTGGTGGTGGTCTAGGACTGGGACCAGGAGGGGCTGGAGGTCTTGGTGGTGGTCTAGGAGTGGGACCAGGAGGGGCTGGAGGTCTTGGTGGTGGTCTAGGAGTAGGACCAGGAGGGGCTGGAGGTCTTGGTGGAGGTATCATGTGACATTAAACAAGTTTTTTGCCAGTAGTGCAATAAGATTTGGTGAAATTTGTACACATGGTTAGAACAGATGACATAAAATTAAAATCTAATTATTAGTATATGAACAACAAGGTCTAATCATGCATACACACTGCCCTCAAAATTTGTTGATATTGATACAGCACTTGATATTGAGGGTTTGTTTGTTTGTTTATTTGTTTTAGGTTTAGGTGCCAGGTATCCAGGTGCTGGCCTGGGAGCTGGAGTTGTGAAACCTGGAAAATCAGGTTCTTGTGTTTTAAAATATCAATATAATTATGACTTACTAATACTATCATTTACATTACCTTGCACTTGGAGTGTTCTTCACATCTTAAATAAAACTGTATATTAAAAAACATTTTTGGAGATATGATATGAATTAACATACCAACATACACTTTGCAATAATGTGTGTTTTTTTATTACATTTGAAATACTACATTTTAAATACTAATATATATATATATATATATATATATATATATATTTCACGAGTTCCCACTTCCTCATTAAATAACCAATAGTAATCTTGTTTGGCGTACTGACCGGGGAGCAGGCAGAGAGCCCCGCAGACCCAGAGCTCTAGAGTATTAACCCCTAGAGGGCGGAGGGATGCAAAGAACGAAGATACGAAGAAGAGGAAGTTGGCGTTATTTAAGGGGAAGTTTTTAACTCTGATAGGGTAAATTAGGTAAAAGGGAGATAGGCGGCAGCTGGTTAATATGTGCTCCTCCCAAAATTTGTTCGAAATACATCATATCTACATATATTTAAAATAGGATACATTTAAAATGAATTGTTAATTAAATGCATCTAAGTGCATGAAAATATTACATTCTTTTTGCATTATACAATATTTTTTAAAGTGTGTCATTTCCATAATGGCTGTGGCAACATTAAATTGAACCACTACTGATATCTGATATCTTTGCCTTCATATGATTATAATGTAGACATCTTTTTTTGTTGCAGGGTATGGAGGTTTAGGTGCAGGTGGAGGACTAGGAGGAGGTGCTGGAAGCCCAGTAGGAACTGGTAAATTTATATTTGATGGATTGCCTTTAAAGAGTATTTCTAATAAGGCAAATTTACTACACTTAGCACATGTTTTTTGTCAAATTCTTCTCTTTTGTCTCACAAACTAAATGAGAATACTAGATGTATACTAGGCTTTGGACAGATTATATTTACTTCCCTTTGTTTCAATGTCCTGAAGGCTTTGGCACGGGTGCACTGGGTGGTCAAGGATATCAGCCAGGTGCGCTATTATATCCTTTCTCAATTCTCCTTATACCTTTTGGGGCTCATCCACACCTCTTTTTCTCTCAGTTGAATCTATAAAAAAGCAGAGATCAAGATACAGTTACACTGGATCATATTCTTTTTATCCATCCATTTAAAGTCTATGTGACCATTACCTATACAGGCATGTGTTAGTACACTTTATTCATTTAGGATTTTATTCCCATATAAACATTGATCAATGCACATACATAAAGCACATCAGAAATGGTGTGAGGCTTAGGACAAACCTCACTGGTTCTAGTGTATTAAGTAAGCACATTTGATCTTTCACTGAACATCTAATGTGCTCTTTGTGTTATATTTGTATTTTCAAATATGAGCTGCCTGAGAACTTATTTTGAATTTTTATTTTAGGGGGAACTTTTGGCCTACTATAGGTATTTAAATGAGAATAAAGAAAGAAGGACAAATTTAAGAGCAAAGTAATTTTCTGTTACAGTTCTGAGAGAATTACATGAATTGGTTATTCTGTGTACACAACAAGATTATCACAAATAATCCAACCCAATCATGAGAAAAGTCATAGCCTACAAAGACATTCAAATTATCGTTACAAAACATTTTGGATCAAAACATTACGAGAGAAACATTGTGGTAGTGTGTAAATAACCACTGAATGATGTTCTACTGTACCAGTGTGTTATAGATGATCAATGAATAGTTTTGTCAATATATTTCATTATATTGTACTGCAGGTTATGGTGGCACTGGTGCAGGGGGACCTGGGAGTGCTCCACTTACACCTCAGCAATGTAAGATGTGCTGCTATTTCAGCACACTCATATTTAGCTGAAATGCAGCTCATTAAAAAAATTGGTTTGGTCTAAACCTGTACATTATCCACAGTCGATCACAAGTATTTATTGCATGTGTCTTGTATGATTCATTACAGCAAAAGCAGCCAAATATGCAGCTCTTCAGGGCTTTCTAGGTGCTGGAGGCTACAGAGGTGCGTAATGCAGACATAAGTGCACTTCTCTCTGTTTTTTATGTTGTACATACAGCAAAAACTAGTTGCACACGTTCATGTTTAAAAAAAAATAAATAACACAAAGTATCAACTTTAAAATCAAAATGAAATTGACAACATTTTCTTTCGTAATACACATTCCTGGTCTTATAAATGGCTCTTCAGCACTTGTTATTAAATGTAAATGTAAAATGGGTCTCACACACATTTTACATTGGCCATAAAACTAATATGCCAAAATACTATATGTGTATTGCAGCAAACTAAATCCATTTTGTTAATTGAAATAAAACTTTAACTGAAATATTATAAAATATGAACATAAACAACCTTAAACATATGTATTTTATTTAGTTTAACCTGAAATACTTAAGTAACTAAGAAAGGCAGATAAAAAAGGTAAATATGGCAAGAATATGGGAAATATGGCAAGTAGAGTATAGAATTAAAACTTATTAAACATACTGATTGAAAAAAAGTACAGTAATTGAAAACAAGTACAGTGGTTTGTGAATGATTCTAAAATATCCCTGCTGGAGTAAACACTGTTAACAGTAGCTTGTGGTAGTGACAGTGTCTTTTCCTATAGGAGGCGCAGGATGCCAAGGCAAATACTGCGGAAGAAGGAGGAAGTGAGAAACCAGCTGAAAAAAGTGACCTCATAAACAAGTGGTGCTACTGCCTGATCTCGAATGCACTTTTTACAGTTTAAAAGTGCCTCATGTAATATGTGAGAGATTTGGACTTACACTAAAGAATTTTTCAGCAGTATGATTAGATGATGTGATGTGAACCTCACAAAGCACTCTTTGCACTGCCTAAACTCCCTTTACTTATGTCACTATACATTTTCTGCCATTTTAACATGATTTCTTGTTTTTGTTTTTTTTGGTTTGTTTTTTTCTCAGCCAATTTAATGTTGCATCTTAAAATCTTGCAGTTCTAGCTGTGCATCTCTTATGGTTTTGCGGCAGTTGCTCACTTAGACGTAGTTGTGTATGCAATCTAGGGACATGTCGCTGCTATTTCAGGACGAACCGTGACAGTAAGGGGAAGCAGCTTCATTAGGGTTCATGTTCTGGCCACCTATCATCACGTAAAGGGAGCCTGTTTTCTTTCTAGCTGTATGCATATGAGTTTCCAGAATCTTCAGTCATGCGAAGCGTAGTCAAATGAAGGAAAGGGATATAGGCTTACCAGTTTTAGTCTTGTAAGAACAATGTGCTTGTCATAACTGCAGTAGACAGCATCTAAGTACTGAGGATTATAAGCTGTCTTCAACAATACCTCAGGAACTTGAAGCGGTTTCTTTTCTAGTATCCTGACCCTAGTAAAACCTTGTTTTTATTTGTTTGTTTTAACGTAACTCTTATTAAATTAAAATGTTGGGGTTTTAAGGGTATCTATGCATTTAACCTAAGTCGTTTGGGGGGTTTTAAGCATTCTGTGTTGTGAATGTTGTATCTGTGTTTGTATAAGTGCAACTATTCAAATGTGACATGAAAGTATGATAAAGGCAATTCATCTAGTGAATCTTCTCGCATTGTTTACCTTTGTTCTTCACGTTTGTGCACTTGTTACTTTGTGAAACTCTAACACATTTTTGTATGACCTTTGGTTTTATTTGGGCCTTTTATCTATCATACATTTTTAAAAATAAATAGTGAAAACTAAATCCTTTATTTATTTATTTTTTAAGTAAATGTTGATTTTATGTTACAATTTTATATTTTTATTGTTTTTTTTTTTTTTTTAAATACTATCTTAAAATCTTAAATAATATTAAATTTAGGCCTAAATATCTTTCTAAGTATATCATCCAAAATAAAATTGGGCAACACTTTAGAATAGGTAACACTTGTTAACTATGAACTAGGACTTTTTCCCTCAATACATTCTTAATTTGCTGCTTATAAATAGTTAGTGCCGTAGTTGTTAAGTTTAGGTATTGGGTAGAATTAGGGCATGTAGAACAAGACATTAATATGTGATTAATAAGCACTGATAAATGGCAAATATTCTAGTGATATGAACGCTAATAAGCAACCAATAGGTGTAACCGTAAAATAATATCTTACCAGAAATTCCCAGATTCTAATATTGTGTTTAATTTCTAAATTATTTATTTACCATGTAGCCTAATAAAGGCAGAATATAATTGAAACATTGAACTTGGATGTAAGTAACCCACAAACAAATAGGTGGTAAACAGTTCCAAAACAAGATCCTTTTTATTAATTCATCCTGCATGAATGCACTTACACAAGCTGTCCCTTCATGAAGCAGTGGGATTTAGATGCACGGTTCATGTAGTTCATGAGGGCTATCATCAGGTGACACTGGTCGAGTAACTCTATATCCTCTGGCAGTATGCATTCTTTCTGCTGCACGCTTAAAGCAGAAGAAGGTGGGCTAAAGTTAGGAGGAGTGGGGGAGGGATTTGTGTCTCTTCGGATACTTGGCAGGAAGCAGCCTTAGTGAAGCTCAGTACTGCATATGCTGATATGAAAGAAAAACTATTTAGGAGCGTTCGTAAAAGTTTTGTCATCTCCTCCCGCTTTCACTCCACCCCTGAAATGAGTAAGAGACAGTAAGAAAACCAGCAGACCTTTACTGCAGCAGGTATGCATAAGTCTTGTCAGGACCTGTATTGCCGGAGAGGAGGGAAGGCAAGGTAAGTCAAACTGGACTGTTTACGAGTTTACGTTTTCCCTCAAGTCTTATTTCTTTTATTTCCTTCATTTCCTTCACATCAAAGTTTTGGTTTTAGTAATGCTGGTGCATTTCTTGTAAAAACAAAAACAGGAACTTCTTTGTCAACAGTCTACTCTCAGATTGTCATGAGATAACGTAACGTTAATTCTGGAAGTTTATTTAACTCAAACTCGTACTTTGTTACTATATCCTCTCGATATGTGGAAAATGGTGGCCTTGTGAGCTGGTTTGAGACCCCGTTGGCACAGACTACGTTCAAGCAGAATAGTGTTTGTGTTTATGTAAACACGTAAAAGTGAATTCAGACTTGTTTGTTCCACACCACTTCTGTCCACTTCCACTTCTCTACTGAGAATCTGCTTCGCCAAAGTTATGCAGGACTACGATTAAATTAGCATTTAGATAGGCTTTTGCATGTGTTCATACAATAACAGACAAACGTGTACAAAGAATGATATACGAGTTTGTACTAAAGCCTGTCTGTAATAGAGTGTTTTTATCAGACTAGTGGATGAAATGTGCAAAATCTGGCCGAAACTGTACTTATCCTAATGTATTAATATTGAATTCTCAAGTATCTAAAGTTAGACATAACACTCTTAAATGAAAGCAAAAGAGCTTCACATTCTGCTGAACATGACGTAATGAATTATATAATAAAGTATTATATAGCTTTAAACTAGACTGTTGCTTTGACATTATGCTCAAATTATGCAATTTACACTGAAATTGATTGGATACAGAAAATAAAATTTGCAAAGATGGGATGCTTTGGTAGTTGATATTTAAAATATTGAATTTAATTAAGTTAACCATCGATTTTTTTAAATACGAGAAAAGGTTCCAGTAATTGAGTCCTGACTAGAAGTCGTTATCAGTCTTAATGTTGTTGTAATGAGTAAAATGTGTTTTAATAAATGTAATCTGAGTAAAAGTGCAAGTATTTAGTTTCAATAACACGCAAGTAAAACTCTATTTCTTCAAAATAATACTTAATTATAGTAATGAAGTACATACTGTACTTTACACCCCCGTCAACCATAAAATTAAACAACACTTTCCTGTTATTCTGCTTTTCTGTGTTTAAAACCACATGGTGTGTGTGCGTACTTGTGTGTACATGAGTGTGTTTGTGTGTATAATGTGCATGCATTTCCGTGAAACGGCTGTGTTTTATTGAATAAAAGGATAGGGATGAGGGGAAGAGAGCAGATAACCGCCAGCTGTGGAACACATGACAGGCATCCTGCTCAGATGCAGCAAGAGAGAAAAGGCCCCTGGCTCTAGCATTTTTTGTTCACTTCAGCTGAATCTTACTCTAAAAGTAGTTTTTAATAACCTGATCTGATACATGAGAAAGTAAATTTGTTCAAGTAATGTCGCACCCCTTTAAGTTTGATCAAATATGCAATTAACGTGCATAAATATACACTTTCTTATCTCTCTCTCTTTGTTAGGTGTTGTGTATGTAATTTGGTTCTTTCTCAGTGGTACTATGAAAGAGATGGACAGTTCTTCTGTAAGAAAGATTACGGGTTGCGATTTGAGGAGCAATGCCACGGCTGCTCAGAGTCTATCACCACAGGTCTCATTATGGTAAGAACACAACATTGACGAATCAGTTCATAACATTAAAAATGTGTGATTAGAGGGGATAGTAAAACAAACCTGATGATTAATATTTTCATACTACATAGACCAATATGTGCGCATTTTGTACAATTTGTCTAAACCCCAGGTTTAGGGGCGGGGTTAGTTGTAGGTCATTTGTACAAATTGATAGGAATTGGCAAATACATAAGGTTTTGTATACATTTTATGAGTGAGGGTGTATAAATTTATACGAATTAGCTATCTCATAAAATGGCCAATATAAATTGTGAGATCAGGCTGAAAATTTTGACGGTGAAAGACTAAAATTCTTCAGAAAAACATGCTCCAATAATGTTGTATTTAGGTAAATTTACAGAATAGCCTTCATTCTAGTTTTTATCTGCACTGGCCAGTATTTATATCTTCTACTTTCTACTTTTGTTGTTAATTACTGCTGAAAAAAACTTTTAAAACATTAACTTAATTTAATCTTCAGCAAATCACAAAAAGAATATGTATTTTCATACTACGTTGTGATGCTTAAATTGACTTATAGCTTTTAAAATTATTAATTTTAGTTTTATACATGTCATTTGTTTAGTTCTAAAAACATAGAAAAATAGAAAGCAGCGTGGCCATCTTTAAGTTCCGCTTTTGTGAAGAATGTGTCCTAAACATAGTAGACTGCAAACAACCATTTGTTAAACCGTTACAGTAATTTCATCTCTCTTATCTTTAAAAGGTTAACTCTGAGGTTTTTGTGTTTTGTCACAGTTTCCTGCTGTGACCTGAGGCCATGCGACCCCTCCCACTCACAATCTCGCTTCCTTCCATTGTGCTGCTTCACTTCTGTAGGATGATGTCATCCACCCTGTCCCACCTCAGCTCCTCCCTTACCGTTTCAGCTGAATTCAAGATAAACTGTACTAGAAAATAACATAGCCTCTTCCTTCCGTCTCTGCAGGTGGCTGGGAAGCATAAATACCATCCTGAGTGTTTTCTGTGTGAAAGCTGTGGCGTGGTTATTGGAGATGGTGATTCTTTCACGCTAGTGGATTATGCCAATTTATACTGGTTGGTTTTGTCAAAACATCTACTACTTGCTTATTGCAAAGCATTTTGATGGGAATGTACGGATTAAGGATTTTTCCTCTTCTCTCATAGTGGCCAATGTGGACACCAGAAGGTGTCGATGCAGCACCCGGCAGGATGTTCACAGCTTTCTCATACAGTGACATCGATGTCATTTCCTCCTTCTGCAGAAAGCAGGCGTGGTTTATCCTTTACAGTGGAGCAGAAGGACGCAGGGCATCTGATCATTGTATCTCAGTAAGTTGCTAGTTCAGACACAGTTACACCTGAGCAAAAATATAGGGCAACTTAATGTGATTTTATTCAAATAAATTGTTAAGTTAAAGAAAGCATTCAACTAATATTATATATTAAAAAAAAAACTTCACAGACTGGACAAGCTCAAGCTGAGCCCTGAAGTTAAGCCTTTGATCCATGTTGGAGACAGGATTCTTGAGATCAATGGAATTTCTGCCCAGAATCTTCCACTCGATGAGGTCAGTTCTTTACCTCAGATAAGATAACAATAATCTGGACATCTCATTTCACCATTACCCTTTACATTTCGGCTTTTTCAACAGATAGATCTGTTGATTCATGATACAGAGCACTTGCTACAAATCACAGTTGAACATGATCCTAAAGAACCCACAAAACAGGAAGACTTATCTGGCCTACTGGGAGAAGAACTGGACCAGCCTGGAAAACTGTGTTTCTTTCACCTTTCCAGCAACAGTCGAATAAGCCCTAAATCCAGAAATATTCTGTAAGAATTATGACACTATCAGATTTTATTACATACTACAAACAACTTTTTTCTGATTTTAGGTAAAAAATATCAAAAGCAACTTTAATTCTTTTGAGAGGCAAAAAAGGCTGATTTGTTTAGAGAATGCACATTAAAAATTCATTACTTTTTTGCTGTGGTAATTTGATTTAAAGATGGCTATACTTAAAACCAGAAAAAATTACCAATAGACCATGAACACATGACCATGGATCACAAAACCAGTCATCTATTTTTTAAAACATCACATGAAAGCTGATAAATAAGCCACATAAATAAGAATGTTTTTTTTAAGTAATCTTTGCTTTTCATGTAAGCTGATTTTTAAAGGTTTTTACTGGACTAAAACGAAAAAATTTTATTTGATAAAAAGTTATTTTTGTTGTATTTGTCAATTTTCTACATAAACAATTTCTCTGTAAAGATTAAACTGGTTTAGTTTTACTTACTGGTTTAGGATACTAAAAAAGCACCAAATAATTAACATTTTTAAAAATTTCATATTTCTGTCATTCTCTTGCTGATATTTTTCATTTCTATTTGTCCGTCTCTGCAGGCGCAGCTGCAGTATTGATAAAGCTCCATGCTCGCCACGGCACGCTGCACTTCTTTCCCATAGAAGGGACATTAATCGATCAGAGTCTCTGCGTTTTGACCCCACTGACAAAACACAACGTATTTTCAGATCCTCCGATCTAATATACGGGGAAGTTTTGGGAAAGGGTTGTTTCGGACAAGCCATAAAGGTAATGCAGTGTGACTAAATGAACACACTGAATATCACTGATGGAATTAAAGGAATTAAGTGCTTGCTTTGGGTCGTCAGGTGACGCATTCGGAAACAGGTGAGGTCATGGTTATTAAGGAACTTCTTCAATTCGATGAAGATTCTCAGAAGACATTCCTGAAAGAGGTTTGTTGCAGTTTTTTTCAGACAGCTAAGGAGCAAAAGGATTGTTTGCTGATCAAAACTTTTTTGGCTCCAGGTCAAAGTAATGAGATGCCTTGAGCATCCTAACGTCTTAAAGTTTATCGGCATTCTCTACAAAGACAAACGACTGAACCTGATCTCTGAATATGTGCAAGGAGGAACGCTGAGGGACACCATCCAGAAAATGGTTTGTTTTTTACTGTATATAATTTCATCACATGAAGTCAGTAGATTCTTGTTAAAAAGCTTGCTGTTATGGTTGAAGGTGAATACGTTTGTTTTTTGTCATCATTTACGACAAGGATCACCCTTGGAAACTTAGAGTGAGCTATGCCAAGGACATTGCTGCTGGAATGGTATGTAATAAAGAGCAATACAACAGTGCAAAAAAGAGGGAAATCTTTACATCTTGCTGAATTCCTTAATGCAAAGACATGCTTGGACAGAGAATAATGAATCTAAAGCTATAGTAGGAATCCAAATACATTTATTATCTCTTTCCAACCCAGGCTTACCTACATTCAATGAATGTCATTCATCGGGATCTGAACTCGCACAACTGCTTCATCCGAGAGGTCAGAATACATTTCAATACTTATAAACATTGAGCATGTCTCCAACTGAACTGAATTTTCTTGACAACACTGGTTTTCCTCGTAGAACCAAACAGTGGTAGTTGCAGACTTTGGATTGGCCCAGCTTATTAAGGAAGAAAAGAGCTCCTCTCCTGGACAAGTGTCCAAACTGAACAAGCTTGGTCGTAAAAAACGTTATACGGTGGTGGGCAACCCCTATTGGATGGCACCAGAAATGATCCATGGTGAGCCATATAAATTAACAATCAAAGGATTGACCGTTTTTCAGTTTATGATTTTTGATGTTATGATGTTATTTCTCACCTGCAGGAAAAATCTACGATGAACATGTTGACATTTTCTCATTTGGGATTGTTATTTGTGAGGTGAACTTACATATTTGTCTACTTGTAGTCCAAATTTGGATATAAATATAGTTGAACGTAAAGTATATTTTCCATCCTCATGGCAGATTATCGGAAGAGTATACGCCGATCCAGATTACCTTCCTCGCACAGAAGAGTTTGGACTAAATGTGAATAAATATTTGGAGCACTATTGGTCCAAAGATTGCCCTCCGAGTTTCTTTCCCATTGCGGTTCTTTGCTGTGGCTTGGAGGCTGAAAAACGGTGATTGTCATTTACATTTGTCATCTTTACCACAAACAAAATCTTATATGCTGAAACATGGCCTTTTTCCTCCCTCTTTCTTTCTATAGTCCCAGCTTTGCTAAATTAGAGGAGTGGCTAGAAAACCTAAAGATGCACATGGAGATTGGACTTCCTCTGATGTCAGAACTAACTAAAATCCGCCAAGTGTTTTGGGAGAACCACAACCAGTCAAAACAAACTTATGGGATTCCTTCGAAACAGATGGAGAATACTGCCTTTGGCAGAAGCTGAGACTTCATGTGATCTGTGGGTTGTTGCAAAAAAGTCTTACAAGTCAGTATGAATGGTATTCTTTTTTATGTTTGTTACATCAAAACCTGGATTTTCTATTTCAAGACTTGTTATCTTTTTCTAACTGCTAGTTGGTCAGACTAGTTCAATCTTAACATGGAGACTGTTATGCACTGTCTCCCAGATCATCAAACTCTCAGACTATTACAGTGATCTCACTTAAAAAATGCATTAATGTAGTTAAAAAAAAAATTCTGAGCCTTTTATGCAGTGAATTTTTGTCTTCATTTGTATTGTAAGATGATTTCATGTTTTGCTTTGTAATGCAAAGGCATTATGTAAAAATCGTCCAATATTGGGGGTCACTTTTTTTTTTTTTTTAAAGGTTTCAATACAAGCTGCAATCATTTTGTACTATGTGTACTGGTCTCAGACACCAAGGTGCTTTTGTTCAAGAGAATAGTATTATAAATGTAAGCTTAATGCTTTACAAATGTACGAGTATTATTTTTTAGCGGATCTGCTATCTGTTTTTACTTGTACTTCTGTTCATGTACAATTGTAGACGTCTTTTGTTATTATTAATATTATTATTTTACAGTCACGTATGCCTAATGTTGTGTTACGTGTGTCAGATACTGTGAAACTCCAAACCTGAAAGTTCCATCTGATGGAAATAAATGTTTTCATTTGATTTTATTTGAGTCAGTTTAACGGTTCATTTCAGTCACCGAAACACATCCTCCTCAACAAGTAAGAAACGATACTATTTTCATAGATTTACTAATACTGTACACAGTTACACATGTATTTTTTAGTCGATAAACACTTATTGTATTTTGTTTTCAATCGTAATTGTAACGATGTGCTGGTTGACGAGAGATCATCTCTTCACTCATTTAACGTTAGGCCACATTCGCATTTCTCAGCAGTCGAGGAGCGTAATGGATCAGCAGAGTGAGTATTAATATCAATAAATGTACGCTATGTAATATTTCTCTCATTTAACCGAGGACATTTTCATAGCTTGAAGCGACGACATAGCTGGATATCTAAATCAACATTTGAAACTTAACGTTAATGACCCAACTTTAAGAGTAATTAGTCTTAGCATCTATTATCAATAATCTCTATTAAACATCCACTATAGGTTTACAGATTGAGGACATTTACTTTCGAGGTAATGCATCCACTGATCTATAATATATCGCTTGATCTATAATAGATCAGTGAATGTCTCTTGGATGTATTTTCTTTCTTTAATCTTAGCAGTAAATTCCGTTTGTTGGAGATTAATATTGAATATTTGTGCAATATACAGTTGAAGTTGGTTAACTCCCTTTTGTTTATTTCCCATGCCACATCATATTTGCATGAATATCTGCCATAGTAGAGGAGGTAGGTTTAATATTTCATACATGGGTTCCAAAAAGGTTCACAAACAGTTCACATTCAGTCACATTCAGCCTTCTTTGCTAGTTTTCCATAGCTCTGAATGACTCTGGAACAGAGAGCCTCCTCAGGGATCCTGACACTTCTGTCTGGGACTCCACTGAAGACACAGCTGAAGCAGAAGACACAGATGCAAGTATTGATTCGTCTCACATCTTTACCACATCCCCTTCTCTGGCTGAGGATAAGAAACATCCTGCTGATTACAAATCACCTCTTAGACCAAAGAGTCCAGGGGGCAGTTCTGACCCTCATGGCTTATTGGAGGTAACATGATGCACACCTGACCGTCGGTGGTCTCTCATGTTTACAAAGGCTGCCTTTAACAAAAATACAGTAACAACAGTAATATTATTACACTTTAAAAAGATGTATGATGTGATATGCTGTACACAAACCAGATTGGTTTTGTATTTTGTTTTATTTTTTGTCCCTCTTTAATTGTTTTTTATTTTTTGTCCCTCCCAGAAATATGTTGGCATTGTGACTCTGCCAAACCAAGTCCAACAGAAAGCAGTGAAAAAGGGATTTGTGTTCAATCTGATGGTTGTTGGTAAGAAACATAACATAAACACTGACATTTTTAAAAATAAGTCTCCTTTAAAAAAAGAAAGTTATTTTAACAAAAAAATAAAACAGTCAAACAGTGGAAACAATATTACAATTTTAACTGTTTTCTTCTTTAATATTAAAATAAGTTTTTCCCTGGACTGTATAAAACCTTAAAATAAATCATTTGTATGTTTAGGTGAGTCTGGTTTAGGCAAATCCACTCTGGTCAACAGCCTTTTCCTCACAAACCTCTATATGGACAGATGCATGCCCGATGTTTCAGGTAAACCTAACATTATTGAACCACATTTGTTAACTGATAAAAGTAGTACTGAACTTCAGAGAAGATTATTGTGAAATGTATTATTTTCTCTTTCATAGAGAAGATAGCTCGGACAGTATCAATAACGAAAAGCACTTTAGACATTGTTGAAGAGGAGGTAAATCTAAAACTCACAGTTATCGACACCCCTGGTTTTGGAGATGCCCTTAATAATCATGAAAGGTACTTTAAGTTTTAAATGTGAACTCAGTCGTTTTTTTGTTTATGTTCCACTCATTCATATGACAGTGGTCTTGAACTGGCATATATCATGCAACAGCAATATGTTTTATTATTAATTTGTTTCCTTCTAAAGCTGTCCAATGAAAGATGATTTGTGATATTTTTGTGCAATGTAGCTCATCATGTGCTCCCAGCCAGGCACCCCAAGAGGCAACCGCTCCCAACATACAAACAGACAAGTTACTCACTAAAATTAGTTTATTACTATAAATGTTAATTTCAATTAAAAAAAATATGTACCAAAAAAAGCTAATTATTTTTGATTACAGATTACATAATAAGAACTAGTCAGTAATGTAATCTGTGTTACTAATGTATTCTGACTATGTTTTAGATTACTATTTTATTCAAACTTATTTTAAGCTTAACATTAAATGTCCCATACTGGCAGAAAAAAACAGGACTCCCTGAATCTTCCAGAATCAAGTTACTGAAGGTCACTGGATATAATAACAACAAAATGATCATAATTATTTATGTTAACACACAGAGAAAATCTGTATCTGCACAAAATGCCCTGAATTCAGAACGTGTCTGTGCAGCTCGAAATGAACTCCTTATGTGTGCATGTTCTTCATGCAACAACCTGCAGAGACACGACAGCTAAACTCTATAATAAATATTTTTATTTATAGCGTTTTGTTATAATAGTGTTCTCATTATAATGTTATGTCCCAGTCCCAGTCAGAGTTATTACTATCCTGCATTATTTGTGCAGAAGAGATAAAGGCTTATCTTGTATGACATAAATAATTGTTAATGGGAAATATAAAAAATGCAAAAAGGTATTTACACATGGTTTTTCTTGCAGCTGGAAGGCCGCAGTTCATTATGTAGATCAGGAGATGGAGAAGTACCGCAGAGCTGAGATTGGGCTGAACCGTAAAAACATTAAAGACAACAGAGTGCACTGCTGTCTGTACTTCATTTCACCTCATGGCCATGGGTAAGACCTCTTCTCAGCACAGGCGTTTTTGTGTTTATTTTAGTGCTGTCAAACCATTAATTGCAATTAATCACATCCAAAATAAACGTTTTTGTTTACAGAAACATTTTTATCCATCCCGGGATTTTAGTAACCTTGAAAATAGAGATATTCAGTTAACAAATTTCCTTTGTGCTGTCTCAGTCTTAAACCAGTTGATGTGAACTTCATGAAGGCCCTGGATCAGAAGGTCAACATTGTGCCTGTGCTGGCTAAAGCAGACAGCCTGACTCCAACAGAGACCCGCAATATGAAGGCAAAGGTGAGAAGGCATCTGTGATGAAAGTCTGAGTAAGCTCACATACAGTGACAGATGTCTCTAAAGCGTATCATCTAGATATTTTTGAGAACATAGGACTGTCAACAAAAACCCACCAGAACTAAACATATTGCATTTGTCCCCATAGATTTTAACCGAAATTGAAAATTTCAAAATCAGGGTTTTCCAGATCCCAGAGTGTGACCTGGATAATGAAGCTCTGTTCAAGCAGCAGACTCTAGAGATAAAGGTCAGGACTACAGGTCACAGTAGTGATTATTTGTTTATATATATATATATATATACATATATACAGGGTGCGATATGTAGGGGGAATGGGGGGATTTCCCCCCAATGAGAATATTGATTGAACTTCTGCGACAACTCCACAATGTTTCCATGTTCTCTTATAGAGAAGTATGCCATTTGCTGTTATTGGGAGTAATGCAGTAGTGGAGAGAAATGGCAGGAGAGTTCGAGCCCGTGTCTATCCATGGGGTACTGTAGAAGGTATGTTTACTTATGAGATGTTACACTTAAGGTAATATTTATGATGTTAAAATATAAAGAGCTCAACTATTTTTCACCAGAGTAAGTGACTCAAAAATAAAAAAAATATGTCACTGTCTGTCGCCGTAATGTTGTTTCCGATTTGTATGACTTTTTCTGTCAAACACAAAATGAGAAGTTGCTCTAACATTGCTCATTTTCATAAAGAAAGAGACTGATTTAGCTGTCTAATTATTAATTATCTATAGTATATATTAAATATACAGCAAAGAGGTCATGCACACATGGTCAGACTTGTTGGTAGCCTTGGTAAATATAAGGCGGTTGTGAAGATATATCTGCATTGTTAATTTACTTGATGTTGTATTTAAAGAATTCACAAAAACCCTTCATTGAAGAATAATCATTTAAAATGACCGGGAAATAAGACTATTCCTTCATCCAGAATTACTCCAAACCCTTCAGATTCCCAGCTCCATGTTGGTGCTTCACCTCTTCAGTTCACCCCACTCCTTTTCTACAAGGTTAAGTTCAGAGGACTGGAAAGCCAGTAGCTTGGTTTTGTGCTCTTATACCCATTGTTGTGCTGTTTTTAAGGTTTGTTTTTGGATTAGGCTATCGTCCATTTGGAAAAACGCAACATAGCTCATTATAAAATTTCTAACAGAATCAGTCACTTTTCTATCTGTTGATATTTGATAGAATTCACGTGTCTAAACAAGTCCAGGACATCCAGCAGAAATATAGGCCCACAACATTAAAAATACAGCAGTTCATGTCATTGTACACATGGCGTGCTTTTTTGATACACTTAGAATGTTGACTGCTGTAGACACAGGTCCTCCTCCAGGTGGATTTGTAAAAAAAAAAATAATAATAATTGTTAGCACTTTTCTTAAAGTCACTTTCTAATTTGTGAAGATTAATTATCTTTTGCTGCACATCAGAAATATATTCCTTTTTTTTTTTTCATTGTGATGGATGATTAAGAGATCTTTGTTCTCCCTCCTATTTATATTCTTTTGAAACAGGAAGACATGGCTGAATTATTTTTATGTTTACAATCATCCTGGTTGTGCGAAAAAATTTAAATATGAATATAGGAATATACTTTCTAGGTGTCACGGGTGTCTGCAATGCAGGAACCACACAGAACTTGAATCTTGAATGCAATAGTTTTAATTCAAACCTTGATGTAGAACATAGACGTAGACACAGGATACACATTCAGGAAACACTGATAGACACTTGAGGACTCGACAACAAAGACTAGAACAGAGACACTATAAATACACAGACATTGATGACACGCAGCTGGACACTATTTAACACAATCAACTAAACTAGGACAGGAACCAAAACCATAAAAGGGCATACAGGAACTTAGACTAAACCAAAGACACAGAACACGTGACACGGAACACAGACAAGGATACACTAGGGATACCAATAATTGTGTCCATTGTGTATTTGAGAAAAACAATTATTTCATTATGAGATTTCCCCCATTTTCAGTTCAATGAAACTTTAGATTTTTGTGATTTTTAAAAAATCCGTAAAGAGGTCTTTAAACAACATTACCTTTTTTCTCTCCAACAGTTGAGAATTCATCTCACAGTGATTTTGTGCATCTGAGGAACATGTTGATCCGCACACATATGCAGGACCTGATTCATACAACCCACCATGTGTTGTATGAGAACTATCGTATAAATTGCCTGTGCAGGAACCCATACTTGGTATAAAAAAGGCAACTTATTTACCCTTTAGCAGTGAGAAAATTCATGACCTTGTTAATAATATTAATTCTTTTTCTCTTCTTTTTTTTTTGTTACCAACAGGAGTATGTATAAGGATTTTTCAGCTAGATGACAGATGAGGACAATGCGTGTCTCACTAAAACATTGAAACCTTGTCTGACAAGGCAATTAATGGGCTGACAGAAGAAAAAGGAAAGATTAAAATGTACAGTTTTAAAAAAGTTAACTTAGTTAAACAGTTAAAGACAGAGTTAAGAACCTATCCAATGTTTGAATTATATAAATTGCTTTGAAGTGTTGGACAAAATGCCTTATATTTATGCCAATACATTATTTGGGGTAAGATGAAAAAAAAATAAAAATGGATCTCTTTTTACTTGATTAACTTAAATTAAGTTACTCATATTTTTGAAATGCACATGTATTTTCATTAATTGTCTCTGAAAAGATGTAATAACACTGTCTCACTGAAAGACACAAGTCCTCTGCTTTGTTTGAAAAAAGTTTCTTGAAAAATAAACTGTCAAATTTATCCAGTATATTGACATGTGAGCAGAACCCAGATGCGCTAAGTATATTTTGGCCTTTGGGAGTTTCTTAAAATAAGATATGGTGCACTTAGCTCAAGATAAGTTCTTGTTTTAAAATGACCAAAAACTCATATATGAATGAATCATAATATACATTTTATCTATGAAAAATCTCACTTGAAGATCTCACATTGTGACATCTTTGAATTCCCTTGATTTGCAAGAATTAGTTGTCAATTAAAAAAAAGGATTGTTTTAGTATGAGATATTTGGAATTCAATTAGACTTCTTCTGTTTAAATATAGCATTGGCTGCACATTTGAAATGCAAATGTTGCCTCGCCCATGATAAACTGTGCCACATCCTCTTTAGTGGTCACTATTTGCCGCAGGACAAACCAATTTAACTTCTCACGTCATGGGCTGCTGTATATGGTGGTCAGGATCTCCGAAAAATAAAATGCGCAATCACGAGAGTACCATTTTCTTTTCAGAAAGATATTGTAGTATTGATAAAGCTCTTCAGCAGATGGAAGAATGAAGTGCTCCAAAATCTCCTGATAGCTAGCTGCATTGACCCTGCCCTTGATAAAACACAGTGGACCAACACCAGC
>JAUMHI010000067.1:10294418-10305514 GCA_032359435.1 Enteromius unitaeniatus | reverse complement strand
GCACAGTATCATTTACATGAAGCAAATATTACTGCACTAAGTTGTCAACTACTTTTTTTAGACAACCAGTACAATTCTATTTTTGCAAGCTTTTATTTAAAGCTCCAACCTAGAATGTTAAATGTATAGTAGCAAAGCTTATTAGCAGGTTTTAGCATGCAAGAGTATACCACTTTAACTGCAAACGGCAACAGGTTAGACAACCATAGAATGCAGGGGATATCTATAAAACTTGTATAGAAAGGTGAGATGCAAAATGTCTTGAGCAGTCTAGCTCTGATATTTATTTGGGATCTATCCATGTCTTGACATGTGGAAAGAACAAAGAAACGCACAAAGAAAGATCTGACAGAAATGCAGGCTGAGAAAGCTTATAAATGCACTGCCTGGTGTCCAGAGAACTGCTCACTGCGCCGTTGCCCTGGGAAACCAGAGCATCACGATTTCTCCATGGAGACACTCAGTGACTCAGCAGAAAGAATGAGAGCAGATAGATTTGAAAACTGAAATATAGCACAGCAGACTGTCCATATAAAATCTGCATACATCCTTCTGCAGCCCATCAAAGTTAAAACAAAACAAAAAAATACAGAATCAAATTAACACCTTTATAGTGGCGTCCTCTGAGGCAGAGACCATGAGGCTGAACACAGGGTGGAAGATGACGCGTGTGACAGGGCTTCTGTGGCCGCTAAGGGCGTACTTCTCAGGCGGGCGTGGGATCCACTCTTTGGGGTCTCGTTTCTGTGCCACGGGGCCTCCTAAAGTGATTTCTTCTTTAGCTTCATTTAGTTTGGACTCCAATTCCATTACCTAACAAAAATACAGAAAAACCTGGGATTGTTTATCTTGAAAATACCTGCGCAGTTAATTAAGCTATTTCTTAAAAATAAGAATGTACTGAAAGAATTACTTACTGACCTTTTTTTGTAATCTGATGACTGAAGTCCATTTCTTTTCCAAAAGGCCTGCATACTTCTTGTCCAGCTCTTCATTCTGAAGAAATTACAAGTACGAATAAGTCCTACTAATGCATCTTTTTCCATTTTGAAGCTTAGTGTAAAACATGCTATTACCATATCCAACTCTGCCTCCTTCTTAAAAACAGAATATGCTTCTTCATAGCCGTTAGAGCGCAAATAATCTGCTATAGCTCGATTTCTGAAAGAAAAAGAGGTGACTTTATCAGACCAAGATGTGGAATCATGCAGCAAAGCCTTTAATCTTTGGAAACATGATGAGTTTGATCGCCGAATCCATTTAGATTTAAAATTGTTTAAATGCATGTACGGTAAATGATCAATGTTGAGACCGCACTTTATCACATTAGCAGTGACAGAGATAAACTCAATATGCAGCAGGTCACATACAGATCCATATGAATTTTGTTAGGGACATCAACACTTGAAAGGTTGGGAGTGACAATGGTATCCAAATACAGGACTGAATCAGCTACATTCTTCTTACAAATCCCTGGGGTCAGTTATGAAATAACATCATTTAGATAACTTGTATTCGGACTCTGTGTACAGAACAAGATCTAATCGAAGTGACAAATGGATTTAGCTTCAGTGTGAACAAAGCCATTCTTTTGCTTTTGACACATATTTTGGTAATGCAGTATGTGTGTCCTACAGACCAATGCTGTGAAACAGCGATGACATTTTTTGTTGGTGGAAGTCAAGTGACAGCTTTCAAGCAGCAGTTTATGAAAGCCATGGAATTAAAGAATAAACAAAATGTACATGTTAACAAACGTACATATTACAAAATTCTATGCCGACTTGATTAGTATATCCCTCAACCTTGAAAACAACTTGTCATTCTCTCTTTTCCTCTTAGTTCAGAATCATGAGTTCCTATCCCTGACTTGTTTTTTCCCCCTCTCAGAGTTGACAAACTTGCTAGTGTTGATTTAAATCTAGTTATAATGTCTGAACTAGGAGATCTAAACTTGCATTTGTGAGAAAAAGTCAGAATACTGAGATAAAAATAGTCAAAAGTTATTAGTAATATTTTTAAATACCATTGTTTGTTCATTTAAACATCTCTGTTTAGCTTCAAATGGCGTCCATAAAAATGATTCGATTCTGACATTCAAAGGCACAAAAATATATCTTATTGCATGGATTTTACCCATTTCCCTTCACTCGTTACCAGTGATTTCTACCACCACAATGCGTACACGGCTGCAAGTGATGCAACTGTGACGTCTGCATGGCAATAAAGAGCTGCAGTTACAGCAGTACAACTCAGTAAGAAAGTTTCATCTTATAATGATGGTGGAGACTGAGGAGGGAAAAAGAAAAATGAAAAAAAAGACAAAAGTAACCAAAACACAGTGCCCTGGTTGTCATGGACACTCACCAGTGAGGATGGAAAAAGTCTCAAATGACACAGCAGGAAATGCCAAAATGGAGGCCTGAGCACTTTCACTCCCGTCTCTTGAAACACAGCCTCTTCTTTTCCCTTTCTATGCTTCATTATGTAAATGAGCCTTTCACCTCTTCAGATGATGGTGAATATTTCATGAGCCGGCCAATGGGCTAAATTTAGAAACTGTGGATCTCAAACGGCCCACTCATCATAGGCAAAAACTGGAATTAAATAGCAGCCACCTTATTAAATTGTATTATTGTATTAAATGCTTTATCCCAATTTTATCTACACAGACAACTGAAAGCCATATGTTGGCTTTCCGAAGAGTGCAAACACTGACTGCCTGATGCCATTACAATAACATTTTGCAGTCTCAGGCTCTTCATAGGTCCACTAAAGTCAAAGTAGCTTTATTGTCACTTCAACCATATATACATATATAAATATTACACTTCAACCATTTACTTTGCATCTGCTTCAATGCAAAACCTCAACATCAACGTTAACAAATGGAGTTCACATCGGAAACATAAGCAGTTTTTCTATGTATACACTCATTTACACCGTCAACACATTTGCTGTTCCTCCTGCACTGCTTACAGGCAACCTACTGCTGTTGTACTTGTGTGCCATCTCTAAAATGTCCGGATGCTGCACTGCTTTCACAACTGACTTGCACTTTTGCTACAACAACATCACGTCATTACCCAACTGAGATTTTTGTGAGGTCATTTTGTACAGAGCAGAAATGACACTGTAAAGCATGGTTGAACTTCAGTGTAGTTGTTATTAAGCGAGCTGCTGTATTACAATCACTGGCCTCAACTGGTTAGGCTTTTGGTGTTTGTGATGCTGCTTCATCAGTACAAGCTTCCAGCAATAACCTTTCTTCCGAACAAGGCGGTCAGCAAACAACGACACATATAAACATCCCCATCAAATACCAAACAGAACTGCCCTTTCACCTATATCATAGGCAAAAAAATATAATTTGTAGTTTCTTCATCGTTGTCCTTCTTAAATAAGTAAACAGAGAAATTAACATTTCCGGTGCACACAGGATTACCCCTAGTGCTACGCGATGCGTAAAGAATGCACAAGGATGGTCACGCAATTATGAACCCCTCCTCCACTTCTCGGTCGTGAGGCTTTATGAAATATTAAAGCTAACTAGCTGTCGCAGGATGCTCCCTGAGGCGCAGGCGGTCATGCTCTTTTCTAGTGCACTGAACTGCAGTTGATGTCGGGTTTCATGGGGTATAATTTCATTTGATCAGATTGATATCTACCCATTTCACAGTACACACTTTCTATATTTTCAGTATAAGTCAGGAATATAACTGTTTTGAGCAAGGCACCGTTCCCCCAACTGCTCACCTGTAAGACGCTTTGGATAAAAGCGTCTGCTAAATGAATAAATGTAAATGTAAATGTTTTGAATACAGGTAAATTTAAAGGATCGTTGTGGAGTGAGGGGAATTAAAATGTTTCTTTTGTTTAGCATTATTTAAACACTTGCTTTTATTTATTGGTCATTTCTGATGTGACTTATTTCTAAATTGTGCAATTCCGACCCTGTGTGATTTTCATTTTCTGGATGATATGTTAAATGACAGAATTTTGAAACATGGTAGACTATTAATGTGACAGCTCCAGATGTGTATATTATGGGTATGTGAGAATTCATACTCACAGCTCGTCTCGTTGCCTCTGTGACAGCACCATTTTGGCAGAAGACTGGGGGCGCTGTCTCTGCCCCAAGTAGGGAGCTGGCAAACAGTCCCGAGCAGCTCCTCAGCAGGATGAATAGTTGAATGAGACACACAATCTCACACTCTTGTGCAAACCCACGTCAATTGCAGCTTGGAGACTTTGTCCACAGCAACACACAAGACAAAATTGATGACCCACTGGAACTAACACCAATTTGATCCACTTGCCATCTAGGGGAAATGAGAGGAGGGAAAAAAATGGATTAATTACAAGATAAATGTGAAGAGGCGATAATTCTGACCTTGACCTAACTGAAGTTTAAAATGCCCTTAAAAAAACAAAAAAAAAAAAAAAAAAAAAAAAAAAAAACACACTATAACAGAGGGAGCCTTTATTAATAAATTAGCTTTCTTACTCATTCTCTAACTTGTATTAAATCAAACATGTCATTCTGACCACGTGAGATCATAAGAAACCATCACAGCCAGCGCAAACATCTACAGTAACACTTAGCCCCTCAGTGACAAGCAGACATGAAGTGCTGAAGGTGGCGTGGTGTAAATCTCCTTCGCTAATCCTGAGGGGATGGTGGTCGAATCAAACAGTTGTCCAGGCGAGTAGTGGGGTGTTGGGGACTGAGACAGTCTTTGTAATCCTTTCAGTCGATTTTGACAGCCTGCAAATATCTACTCTAATCTGTGCGATGCAAACTAAAATAGCTTGACAGGTGAAAAATGCCTAACCTGGCCATTCAGAGGGCAGATGAGATATCCTGACATGTGGCTGTGTTTTGGACTTGGAGAAGAATGCCATCAAATATTATGTTCATTGCAGTTCATTCCAAAAACACATGAATACAATCTACACTTCAGCAGCCCTTCGTCCTTTTTGTAGTCATTATCAAAACTGTTTAGGAATGTCTCTTAATACATATCCATTTGACAACAGAGGTGAATATCTTTATCACAAATCACAAATAAAATGACAAACTGTCATCATTTACTCATCCTAGTGTCATTTCAAACCAGTTTGAGCTTCCATTGGATGTGTTCTATGTGTGTGTGTGTGTGTGTGTGCACTGATCAATGCTTTTGTTGCATAATGAAAATCTAAATGAAATCTGTTCAACATAAAGCGGCTGGGTTTCTTCAGATGACCTGGATTAAACTACTTGACTCGGATGGATTATGTAGTCACACTGATGTTTTTTTGAGAAACGAATTAAGATATCTTTAGTGTGTTAGAGATAAACAAATGTCACTTGAGTCTAGAATGACGAGTGATCAAATTTTCAGAATTGAAAATTCTGAAAAAACAAAGCCCTATACTACGGATGAGCGATATGTCTTAAAAATTTATCACAATCATTTCAGGTATTTATTGCGGTTACAATATTTTATTTCTCTAATTATTTATTTGGTAAAATAGCAGATTATGTTATATTCCAACTGTGCTGAAAAACATTTACACGATAATAATAAAAACCAATTAAATCAAATGTTTAAAATGTAAACAGATTATGTAGATTTTTTAAAAGGAAAAAAACCTATTACAAAACACTGTAAAAATATTTACTTAACATTCAACATCTATTAAATATACCCAAAACTATACCAACAAAGCACAATTTAATTTAAAGTAAGAAAGTTAAGTTAGAAACACAATATTTGGCCATTTTTGAGAACACCTTATTGACTTCTTGAAATAAATTCAGCCTTGCTGAGCAGAAGAGCATCCTTGGAAAACACTAAAAAATATTACAAATCCCAATTTGAACACATTACCCCAGTTTAACAGACAAGGCTTAACCCTAGTACTAGACTAAAATGTAAATCTGAGCCGTTTCACCTAAAAGAAACCTGTACTGACTGATCTTAAAACATGTCAGTGCTTTTGTTTCGTCTTAAGATGCACGCCAGTAACGCATTTTTCTAAGGCATGTATATAAAAAATAATTAAATGTCCTAATTGAACTATGGCCTAATCC
Organism: Enteromius unitaeniatus; assembly: GCA_032359435.1. Classification (NCBI taxonomy): domain Eukaryota; kingdom Metazoa; phylum Chordata; class Actinopteri; order Cypriniformes; family Cyprinidae; genus Enteromius; species Enteromius unitaeniatus. The sequence continues at coordinate 10,299,435 of JAUMHI010000067.1, read as the reverse complement.
TGGTTTAGGCTAAGCCCTGTCTGTGAAACCGGGCCTATGTGTGACTGTTATAATAATACATGTATGAATAGAGCTGTTGTAATTACTATTATTGTCATGCTTTATTTCTTTTTTTAAGGTGCATGAAAATTTTACCTAGCAGCTGACTAGTAACTCTTTTAGTGCAGATTTGGACTTTGAACCCTGGCTAAAAGGAGATACACCGCAAGCTTGTTCAGCGCTGTTTGAATAGGCTACATTTAACCCGTGCGTGTGTTAGAAAACATAACGGTCTGCAGTTTATTTACTAATCATTTGAGACCATTTTGTGAATTCGCACATAAAACTATGTCATCAACTAGACTTGATCATATTAACTACATTGTTAATATTGTGAGAAGAATTTGTGAGAGAATTTTCAATGGCATCTCGCAAATGAAAAGATATCACCCATCACTACACTACCAGGTGCAGTTGGAGTATATAAAAGACATGAATAGAAAAGGACTTCACTTTGAAGCACAAAAACACATGCAAGTCACCTCAATATTTTAAGTAATACTGGATTAATTTCTGTGAAGGTATTACATAAACAACAACTCATTATTATACAGTTAAAGTCCCAATTGTCCCAAGCAGGGGAAATAAGTCAGCTTAACTTCCCTGCATACACAAAAAGCAAAGGTCAGTGTATATGTTTATCAAAATTAAGGGTGGGAGAAAACACAAAATCTCTCTTCAACGATTCTGAATCGATGGGGAATATTTCATAGTGTGAGTATTTCATAGTTCATATATGACACGTGCGCACACTGGAGACGCACCGGGCTTCATTGCACATTGTGTGTGTCCATCCGTCGTGTTTTACTTTAGATATTCGTTTTTTAAATACACTGTTTGGATTGCATTAGCATTAGATGAACGAAACCTGTGCGCTGACAGACTTTGTCTCTGACAGTCACGTGTGCTTTGTGTTCGTTTGTCCTGAAGCGGCTGATCGTGGCTGCGGTTAAATGCACTTGAATTTTCAAATGCTTTTATACACAACTGATGTGCATACCGTCAGTTATGTTTCCAAAGCAGAGCAAAACATCTGATATACCAAGAGATCTGTGCATTAGTCTGAATACAGCCTGTTAAAGCTGCCACTGTAATGATCTCATCAGTAATAATGCAGAGGAAAAAAGAAAAATCCAACTATTAAAAGTCAAAACTATTTCTGTAAAACTTTTGTATACTCAAACTGCCCTTTTTAAAATAAGTAATAGCCTGTTTATATAATAATAAAAATGTAAATTTTGCACAAAATAAATTTCATTGTGAATGAGAATGGGATATTCTGCTGGTTTCACAAACAAGGCTTAAGCTAGTCAGACTAAAATGCATGTTTGAACTGCTTCAACTGAAAATATCTTGCTCTGACATATCTTAACATTTTGTAAAAGAAGCATTAATATCAATTTAACTAAGGCATAGTCCTGGCTTAAGCTAAGCCAAGTGTTGATAATAATAATAATCTTATTGAATTGTGTAAGCAAGATTCACACAGATATCTCAAATATAAACAAAAAGCATAGAAACTTCAAAGTTGGTTAAGATTTAAAGTTGTAAAGATGTATTTGCACTGCAGAAGAATTAATTGGGGTGAAAAAAAGAAAAGAAAAGAAGATCAAGAATCATTTCGGAATCTGATCGTGACTCCCAGAATCGGATCGTGAGGTGCCGTAAGATTCCCACCCCTAATCAAAATACATACAAGCTGTTCTTACAATCTGTTTATGAAACTAACCAAACTGGACAATAGCTCATTTCTAAAATACAAATCGCTCTTATAGAAAGCCCAAAAATTAAATCTTTTATTTTAATCTGAATTTCAACCTAACAAACTTAAGACATATCTGTACACATGATGCTGGCCATATACACAATCCAAAATATACGGCTTCAAACTAGGTTCCAAGAGCCACTGCTCAACTTGCACAGAAAATCAGATTTGGCGAGACTGTGTCTACACCAACACAGCTTTATAATATAGGCTAATGATTTATTCAAAAACATGCCTGGGCATGTCAATGCTATGTTTTAGCACAAAGACAAATGTGAAACATGAAACATGAAATGAGAGGGTAATACACCTTTAACAACCCTCTATGATGTCTGTGTTTAACACAGTTGGCTGATCACACAATCACAATAAAAAAAAAAACTAGCCTTCAGTTTTGCAGTGGTCATATGCAAACTTCTATAAAAAAGAAAAATTAATTATTCTGAAAATGTACAAAAACAGAAGAAAAAAAAATTCTGAGATTTCTGGTTCTCAATTTGAAGTAGAACTATACACATTAAAAACAAGTCAGGTACAGTGGCAAAGTAAAAAAAAATTCAATACTTATCACCACAGAAAAAATATGTAATGGCTTATTTTATTTTTCTTTAAAATCAAAGCAAATACTTTCATTGCAACAGAATAAACCACAAGAGCTGAAAGTACACCATGTTTGAGCACATGAATGGATTTGGTCTGGTAGTTGCCTGAAGTACGTCAAACATGAAAGGTGTTGTGAATGAGGTGTTCTGTCTGCAGCAAAATGCATGAAGTGGGTGAGTATGAATATAGCCGATTCCACAATATATATATATATATATATATATAGCACTCAAAGGTAATTGATTTTAAACAACAACAATAAAGTATCTACTCAAACATATCCGTGTCTATACCTGGATCACGCTAGAGAGATTTAATGGATAGGAAACCTTTATTGCTGTTGAATTTTGATTTTTGTTTAATTGTTATCTGATGCAACTGTGTGGGTGTGCCTTTAATCCTTTCTAAGGCCTGTCCCACTGTCAGAAACACCTGTTCTTGATGATTGATTTCCATAATATCCTGAAAACAGTGAGGACTGGCTGTGCATGTGTCCTCATGACTAGAGAAGTCTAAAAGTATGCAGTATAAAAGTATGATAAATATTAAGGGTCGCAATAGTGCATTTAACTACCTGGTAAATATTAAGATACAATCCCACATTTCACATCAATATTTTGATTTTTTTTTTTTGGAAGTAAGATTACATTAATACACTATTATTGCATCCTTCGACAGCCCTAAAACGACACAGTAGACATTTTCTCCACACACAAGGTGCAGCCTGACATGGTTTCCACCCCCTTTTGATTGACAGGATATAAACAATTCGCTGATGATCAATACAGCATATTATTGCCTTTATCAGCCACTACTAATTATTGGCAGAAGCATCGATGCATCTATCATTTTATTTCATTCATGTTGCTTTTAGCATTGGTCTGAGGATACAAATCACATCTAAAAATAAAATCTTTTTACATGTCAAGCATTTGTGTGAGCATGAGCAAGCACTAATTTATAATAATTCCAAACATACGGGAGCACAGCAGATGCATGCATAGAAAAAACCTATCATGTGTGTCACTTTCATCTGGGAAGGGTGTTCGTTTATAGGGGGGTACGTCAGAATTAGATCGCAATAAAGACGTCACACTGAATGACGTCAGACATAAGGCAAGTGCAGGCAAAAAATTTAATTAGGTCGGATGAATAATCATTATTAGCCACAGTAAGGCAACGCCCACGTGGCAGGAGAGAGTGATGACAGCTAAATAATCTAAGGCGTGCATGTATAGATATCCATCAAGTATATCCAAGTTCACGCCCCTACATGTCAGGACTCTTTTCTAACCAGAATCAAGCAACATTTATTAATATCTGCTCAACATTACGTTTACGTTCATGTATCTTCTTCGAAAGCTTTCCATCTTGAACACAGAATCAAAACATGACGGCAGCCAGACAGTCAACGTCGACAATCTGTTCGCCAAATATAACCACTCACAGCTCGACTATTAATTATCAAACACGGCACAACACATCCCTCACGGCCCTGCTGACAGATTAAACAACATGATCACAGCAGCAGCAGCGAAGCATACAGTTATAACCGGCATCGACGTGATGAACCCGGCCTTCAACCACCACAGTCACACCCAATCCCAAACATCACCCACCGGCCACTGAAATACAACTTAAAGGGATTTACGAAGCCTACACATGAATACAAACGACAGCAGTTGTTATGACCTCCTCAATGAGTTCACTGCGGAAAGGATGCTAATACGAACTAGCTAACATTAGTATGGGTCAAATCAGTCGAGGCCTTCTATCACAAATTTCAGGTCAACGAATGGGTTTAATTTAATGAAATGACAATTAAACAAACGCCTTGTTTCCGTATCTACGCGTGAGTTAGTTTCCATCGCTCTCTGATATTCCCACCCTTATTTTGCTCTAACGGCCTGTCCGCCATTTTGAGTCAGTCAGGCAGGCGGCGCCAGTTCCGCAGCCACATACACACTTTACCCGCCTCGCTTCCACTGCAGCGCCGCTAGCAGACCCTTACCTTCTCCTGTGAGGGGTGTCTGATCTGCCAGATCACGCAGCCGGGTACAAAAGTAAACACGAAAGGGATGTGGCTCCGCTGGAAGTCACTTCCGATGCGCTTCTGATCCTGATTCCTGCGCCGCAGAACCGTCTGCTGGTGACGGGCACGCGCACGGCGCGGCCGGGGGCGCGCACGCCTTGAGGATCACAGCGGGCACTGACGTCATAACCTTCATCTGACACTGAGGATGAGTCGCGTTTAGTCAGTTTTATGATGGGACGTTTTAGTAAATATGGGTATTTATTGTAATTGATCATTTTAACCATGGATCTTATAAGTGTGAATATATATTTAAACACCGTTAATTTAAAAACAAACAACGACAGTTAACTTAATTGTATATTATAAATTTTTTTGTCAATTATGCGATCCCCTTGAGTTGCATATTATTACACAATGCAGTTGAACTGCACTTTAATGAATTAATGCCAATGGAAAGGTATATCAAGAAAAAAGTGTTATTAATTAGATAAATTAGCAATTGTGATTTTAATTAATGTAAACATGGGTACAGTGTGTTGCAAATGTACAGTAAGATAAAAACCATTTAAACTGAA
>JAUMHI010000067.1:10268178-10291368 GCA_032359435.1 Enteromius unitaeniatus | reverse complement strand
AATTTTTACATTTAAAAAGGGAGAAAAAAGTTCACCAAAAGACTGATTCGAACCTGGGTTGATCGCGTCAAATTGAGTATGACACACGTTTTACCATCTGCATCACTGGATCTCATGACTGACGTCTTTTGTAATGTTGACTAGCCCAATCACACGCTGGTGGGCAGAGTTAGTGTAAGTAGCCTCTGCCAACAAGACAGGTTATTTGAACTTAGTGTCAATAGAGACTACGAACATTTAAAAAGCAAAATGAATTAAAATTTAGAACTTGACAATACTACAGTAATTGTTATCACTGTATTTTTCAAATATCAAATAAATAGATCAAATAAATAATAAATATGTTCACCAAAATGTAGCCTTTTAAACATTAAAAAATACTTACTGCCCCCAAATCAAATTTTCAGCAGTAGTGTAAATGCTAGTGAACGTCTGACAGGTGAAAAAATAACTTTTAGCAGATATAAACAATTTAAATTAATGGAATATTATACATCAGAAATCTCTTAATAAGTGAAAATATACCAGAACAAAAAATACAAATAAAATATACATAATATAATATAAAACAAAATAGAATAAAATAAAGAATAGATAGAGTACAATATGCCACATTGTGGGCGTTAGATGTGTTCCTAGGCCAACATTTTTTTTTTGACCCAGGAACAACATTTTAATCCAAAATTACAACCTAACCTTACCCATGAGTAATCCCTAAAATCAGGTTAAACGATGGATAAATGAGACTAATGTACAAGCACCAAACAATGTTGTTTGAGGGTCAACAAAGATGGTTCTGCCATTGTGGGACACTATTTAAAGGTTAATGTCCCTGTTATTATTTATTATTACATTTCTATCATTAGTACTCACATCCAATAAAGCCATCTCAGGGTGGTCCTCTCCACACACCAGGAGCATCAGGTAGCGAGCGCGATACATTAATCTCAGAGCTGTCGCTGACTGTCCCCCAGCAAAGCAATAAAGACCAAGGTGCTTCTACACAAAAGGAAACCACTTTAACTGTCCCTTTTGTGTATTGACACCAACATAACCGCATGATACTACAGTAAATCAGAGTTCAAATGATCCGAATAAACAAAGATGTTTACTTACGTATTCCTGTATGGTGTTGGGATGCTCAATTCCCAGAACTCTCTCACTGATCAGAACAGCCCTCTGCTGGTGACTGAGGGCCTAACAGCATAAACATTCTAAGTATGTTTGGAAAAGTAATTTTCATATGATTTATGAATTATTAACATGTGATACCTCAGCGTAGTCTCCGAGGATGTAGTGTATGCGTCCCAGTAACCGCAGACATATGCAGACATCCCGATGCAGAGCTCCGTAGACGTTAGTGAAGAGGCCCAGAGCCTGGCTTATTAACTCGCAGCCCTCTTTCAGACAACCTAGTCATGCGCAAATTAATAAAAATAAGAATAAATAAGTAAATAAATAGAGATTGTTTTATTGTCATTTTTGTATTGATATGCAATACCACTCAAAGGTTTGGGGTAACTCAACTTTTTTATATTTTGAACCAAAAATGATTTGGCAGAACCCATTGCATTGATCGAAAGTCACATTTACAATGTTATACATTATTTCTATTCCAAACAAATGGTGTACTTTTGATTTATCAAAGAAAGAGGTTCCACAGAAATAATAAGCAGCACAATTGAATTCAACATTGACAATATTAAATGTTTCTCGAGATTAGCATTTTTAATTATTTTCTGAAGGATCATGTGACACTGAAGACTGGAGTAATGGCTGCTGAAATTCATCTTTGCCCTCACAGGATTAAATTATATTTAAAAATATATTAAAAAATACATTTTTTATTCTATTTCACAAAATCAAATAAGCCTTGGTGGGAGTACCTTCTCACAAAAACATAAAATAGACAAAAATAAACAAAAAAAATAAACAAAAAATACATGTATATCAACTGTTCTGTTGCATGTAAAGTGCCTTGAGAAGCTAAATAAAATAGCGTTTATTATTTTTATTATTAATAATATATACTTTTTAAATATTACCCATACATTCTAATAATTGTTGCCATAAATAAAATAAGAAAATAAAATAAGAAAATTATTAAAATAGAAAAAAATCAAATCAAATTAGGCACATTATTCCTTTACCCAGAGTTGCTCTCAATGCTTACCTTGCTGTACCCTAGACTGACCACAACGCAGGAGATAAAGCGCATCACTGGACCTAGGGTTGATGTGCTTTACTACAGGAAAAATGTTAAGGATGTCCTCTTCAGTGAATACAGTTTTATGCTCAGAATCAAAGTGATATTCTCTTAAGAGAATCTGAGGGAGAGATGGAGATGAATTAGCTATCAGGATTAAAGAGACTGCCAAAAAAAATCATGTCTGTTACAAACCGATATACCTGAATGCCAGTTTTGATGGCGATCTCTCTGAGCAGGGTGATCCTCTGCAGCCTGCATTTGTCCACAGCCTCCTCCACATTTCCACTGCCAGAAAGAGATGAGATCCCACTCGTATCAAATCACAGCAAAGCATCTATTTGAATTCGGAAAACAGGACGCTCACCAGGGCAGGCTGTAATGGTAATACTCCTGAGCCTCGGCTTTGATGGCCCCCCAAAGGTCAGTGGGAGTGAGGTTGGACCAGGCGGTCACAGTGCCGCCCACAGACGCACGACTACGCCTTCTCCGACTCCTGCGTCTTGAAGCTAACTTGTCGTTCTGCTGAATGACTCCGGCATCAGCGAAGGAGCTCAGGAGGCAGTTAAGGAAATGGCTGACGGAGGCCGACAAGACAGATGGTTCTACAGCCTGAGGCAGAGACAAAGGATTTTTTGGCATCATGTACAACATTATATTAGTGATATCCAGACCAAGCATTATAAAAACCAGAAGCGAAATCTGGACACTCACCAAAAGATAGGTCTTAAACAGATGTTTTGCACATCTGGTGATCAGCTCACAGAGAGCAATTCTCTGGAAGAGTTTGAAAAATGTAACTTTTTCAGATGTCATGCACATATTTTCCTTATGATCTTAGTCTAGTTGTCTAGCCTAGTATTTCAAATTATTTATTCTTGTAATTCGATTAAATAATATATATAGGTATAACTGTATATATAAAAATATTAAAATAGTTTAAAACACCCAATATCCAACTATACTATAATAGCTATGCTATATGCCTTTCATTGCAAAAGTCTGGCATCTGGGAATGTTTTCATTTTGTGAAATATTATTGCAAATTAAATTACAGCTATCTATTTTAATACACTTTAAAATAGCATTTATTAGTTTGAAGCAAAGCTGATTTTTTTTTGCCTCGATATATACTCCAGTGTTCAGTGTCACATGGCTCTGCAGAAATGCTTTTTGAGCAACTAATAAATAGAAAACAGTTCATTTTCATTTGTAATAATACTTCACATTATTACTCTTTTTACAGATGTTTTTGTCATTTTGAATTATAGTGTACATATAGTATATGTATAAATATGTATGTTGCATTCAGAATTGACAGAACTGATTGACTACAAATACACACTCACAAAGACATGATCAAGTCTTTCCTTCTGGGGTATCTTCTCAATATACTCCAGCACAGTTCCCAGGTATCGGATGTTGATGCCATGCTGATGAAGAGCCTCTGTTAGTGTGATGCCATCTGTAGGCATTGATGTGTGGTCAAGGCAACTCTTCGTCTACAGAGGCATATAGTTAAAGATGTGATTCTTCTCATCCCTCCCCGAGAGTTACACAAGGACAGACAACAAGGATAATCTGTTTAATCAATATAAAAAGCAACTTACAAACACAGGGATCTGATTGGAAATGAGAAAGACTGCCGCATCCTTTAACTGCTGTTTCTGTTTCCGGATATCTTCAGTACTTTCCTTGGGAAAACGCACACCTGTTCAGTTAATGAAAATATTAGTAATGTTCACATTTAGCCATACACATATTATCAATATTGCCTGCTTGTCTGAAAAGCTAAGAGCGCACCTGCACAAAAGACGTTAGGGTTGAAATGTATGTCAAAGGAGTCCCTGAGGGAGGAGAAGACGTGCTTTATTGAAGACCCCTGCTGGATGTTGTTTACTGGCACATTTTTTAGGGAACGGTGCTCTGCGTCCTGGCCTTGGAGTGTGACGGTAGTTGAGGGAAGCTGAGGTGTAGTATTTGGATCAGCAGATGTGCCAACTGCTTTGGCGATTTCTGTGTCGTGCTCAGTATTTTTGGAGACAGTCTCCATGAATATCTGGTATCTGATGACACAGACATACATATTAAAAAACTGTTTAGCTCCAAAACTCTTGTCACGTCAATATCTGCACCATGATATAGAGTTTTTTGTTTTTTTTCATTCTGTGCTTTTGATTTATTTTTACCTTTGAAACACCCAAAGTGATCTGTGTGCTATTTACAATTTATCATAATAAAAGCGCTGAAGTAATTATATAGTACTATTAGAATAATTGTTTGGGTAAATCACACAAAAACATGTTGCAAATCATATTTTACTACAAAATGAAAGACATTTTCGCATCTTGATGCTGTTTTCATGAAAACTTCAGTACTTCATTTCAAACTTCAGGATTTATTTTATCTTTATTCAGTTGCTGTGATTCTCATTAGAGTCACAATTTTACTGATTAACACACATTACTGCAATAAAGTAATTTTTTACTGTATTACAGCTAAAACAATACATAATATAATTTCTTTTTAATTCAATGTTTATTTGTTTTAATTCTATTTAAATATTTTATTTTAAAAATATTTATTTTGTATCAGCATCTATTAAAGGCATTGCAACAAAAACATTAATACAGTACAATCTGACTACAATGCATAAATAATTTACCATTAAATGCTATATTTAACAGAAATATAGTTGTGCTATAGTGCTGCCTAATATTTTTGGACATCTGTGACTTTTTAACTTTTAAAGACTGGAGTAATGGCTGATATATAACTGATCATTATATATATAAATATTTATATATATACATAAAATGTAAAGAAAAGTGGAGAAATGTAGAATCTTAAATTAGGCTTACTTTTCTTGTGTAAGTAAATGTTATAATTTTGTTTTGTCTTTTACTTGGATTTTAGGGTAAAATATGACCTTCCTGGCATGTTTTATGAGATTGACCCATATATTAATCATAAGACAGGTGAATATAATTACCTGTGCTCCACAAAGGCGTCAATGAGTTCCTGTCTCAGGCACACCAGGCGATGAGGATGTAACTTTGGAAAACCTAGTTGTTGACACACAGGATTTAAATCCTCTCCTTCCACGGGAAGAAAGTTGAGGTCGGGCGGGAAGGTAAACAGTAGATCCAAGATGTAGCATCGTCCATCATTACCCACAATGCCCTTGTGCTCCACTGAAGAGCACAACTCTACTGCTGTATCATCTTTGTTTAGCACTAGGTGGCGCTGTACTCTCAGCTTCTTACTGGGTTTGTCAAGCAGCTCTAGATACCTTCACAGAATATGCAATATTGTGGTTCGTCTACATATCAATTGTTTATGGAATTTCTAACACACAGTTAAAATAAAAATGATCCTTTTTACCTGTCATCAGACACAACAGTCTTGCCAAAGTCAATGGAGCCATAGACGACACTCTGTTCTTGGTCACGCTCAAGAATTCCCGGCACGATAGTCTGGGCAGTGACACGGTATCCACGGTAATCGATCACTACAGTGCCAATCAGGTAGAGGCCTTCCTGATCCACTGCCCAATAAGCTCTCACTCCATTCAGGTCAAGAACAGGGGCGGCATGGGCCGCAGCCTCACCTCCCAGATCTCTGTACTGGTCCCGCACATCGAAGCCTAAACTGAAGAAAATGCTGCTCCAGATGAACATCTGTTGTCGTGGTTCTTCACTAGGGTTGATAGGCATCACGTTACCATCAACCACTGCCATGGCTCCTCGAATGGCAGTGCTCACAAAATCGCTGTTAGCCTATAAAATCAATTAAAATGTGGTCATTATTGGTCTAGCTTTTAGATACAGTCTAAACAGATGTCACAAACTGACAATACAGTGTATGTTTTTCAGAAGTCAGATTTGGTTTTTGGGTTCTGCTGTGTTGGTTGGTTTTCTAGGGGCATGTTTTACACCTGGTTTTCATTGATTCAGCCACAAGGGGATAACACAAACAACCACAAATTACTGCCTACTTGCAATCCACTGACCTAACACATAGAGCCATATGAAGTATTTTGAGAAACTACACAAAAACAATTTTTCACAATTTCTTATGTCAATCCAGAAAATGGTTCTTGAAATCGCTGCCACCATTTGCATTCTTTCTATTCTTTTTAATTTTTATTCAATAGTGGAATCACTACTATTGTGATACTAACAAAGAATGTGATGAAATAATAGGGGAAATCCAAGCGGTCACATGAGATACATTTATGATACATGTTTAAGCTTTAGTTTACCCCAAAATTAAAACATCTGCCATTAATTACTCATTCTCATTCATCTTCAGAACACAAATTAAGATATCTTTAATCAAATCTGACGATGTTATTGTCTTTCTTGGTCTGCGTGCCTTCGTCAGCCTTCCGTGATTCCCTGTCTGTTTTTTGATTAATAAATGTTCACATTATTGGATCTTCTGTCTCCGCACTCTCTGTTTTGCTGAAGAAGCGAAACCGCGACATCACTCATCGTGACACTTACGAGTTTGGAACAAAATTAGGGTGTGTAATTAATGGCATAATTTTCATTTTGGGGTGAACTAACCCTTTAAGACCAAAAGTACATTACAATACGTCTCAGCCTTCCTTAATACAATGTATAAACAATGCCTAAAAAACTAGAAAACAAATTACGTTTTCAACTGTAACTTCTCAATTGAATACATATGATAAGTGGTTAAATTACCTTAAAAACAGCTCGGTCTCTCATCAGACGATCAGTCACAATTTTCCTTGGAAGCTCTCTTGTGGTCTGAAGTTCTTCATTCCAGTCCCGGGCCTTTGTTTAACACAGTGAAACTGATTCAAATCTATTTGTGTTACTGGCTTGTGTGCTGACTGTCTTGTGTGCATGTTTACCTGAGCAGGCACATGTTCTTCGTAACCCAGACGGAAGGAGCTGACATCCTCTGCTCGAACACAGTCCATTGTGTGGTCAAGTGCTGGAGCAGTCCAGCTGAACACTTGGAAAGGTGTAGCAATCCTTTCAAAGGGGTGCGTGGACCCTCTAAAATAAGAGAGTTAGAGTTCAATCATTTTTTTGTATTACATGTTATATTTTTGAACTTATGTAATGTATTTAAACAGGCAACAAAAATCAAAACCATACATAATGTAAATACCACTGAAGAATATTTGATCTAGAAAGTGTGGCTTTTAATTGCGTAAAATATACATGCAGTACTGATGCATTAGCTCAGTTTTTTGGTACTCTTTTATTGCTTGTGAAAACTGGCGTACCTCCTTTTCAGCAAGGCACTGAAGTTCTTCTTAAAAACTGGACTGATATGACCCAGGAGATCCAGCAAAGCATGACTGAGGACACTAGGATTGGCTGGTTTTGGGTTAAAGCTGTCAGTTGTAGACCTGAGTGAACCAGATTTAAAAACATACATTTCTGTTTATCTTTTTGAGTGAAAGAACAATTTAGAAGACTACTGTGCTCGGTAACTCACTGATTTACGTAGAACCCTCGCGTTGATGCCGTTACACAGAAGTGTCTGTCTTCCATGGTAACCACATTAAGATACATGAGGTCTCCATGCATCTTTCTGTTTCCAGGAGGGGGATTCCAGCTACTCATGGTCAGAACCTTCAAGCACTCTGAGGACTGTTTCAAAGATGAACACTTATCATCCTTAACCCAGAAATAATGACCACCTAGCACAACTTTAATGCCATAACTGTCACAGACAATTTAATTCTCACCTTTCCAAAATTTGTATGAGGTAGCAGAGGTACCAGCAGACGGTCCTTAGAACCAGGAAGGATGTGATCTGAAGGGCTGCAGCTCATCTGCTTCAGCCCATCTCCTCTTCGCTTAGGTTTGTTATTTTCTTGGAATTAAATGTTTAATAACCCAATATACTTGTATTGCATACAGACTTGCAATGTGGATGTGTCTTTGTAACTCTTGTTATTCACTTATAGGTCTACAATATAGTTATACTGTATAAGGTTATTTTAACCAAACTTTTAAGCCTGGTATATATCCTAAGACTGGTATCTTACCTTCCAGGCGTTCTTCTGTGACACAGCTAAGAAAGGACGGTGAGCTGCCCTCCACTCCATTATAGCCATCAGTAAGGTCCAAGCTCTTTAAAAGGTCTCTGATGTGGTGTAAATGGATACGCGCTTCTCGAACAGTGTACGGGTCTTGGGCATGTTAAAAGGGGAAGCAAGAACAGAAATTTGAAGCAGTTAATGGTGCTAGTTGTGCATCACGTTTGCACTAGTCAATTTACTGGTATTTGCGGCATTATTTAAAGGGATTGTTCAACCAAAAATGAAACTTCTGTCATTAATTTCTTACCCTAATGCTGTTACAAAACTGTAACACCTTCGTTCATCTTCAGAACACAAATTAAGATATTTTTGATGAAATCCAAGAGCTCTGACCCTTCCACAGACAGCACAGGTCCTACCATGATCAAAGCACAGAAAGATAGTGAGAACATCAGTGGTTCAACTGCAGTTTTATAAAGCTGCAGAATCAGAATACTTCTTTTCTGTGCAAAGAAAATAATGTCAGAAAGCTCTAAGATTTCATCAAATAATTTGTGTTACGGAGATTTGCAAAAGACTTACAGGTTTGGAATGACATGAGGGTGCGTGATTAATGACATATTTTGTTTATTTTTTTGGTTCCTTTAACACCCCCTCCAAAAAACTAATTTTGCTCTTGACATAACCATTACAAGTTGCTGATACATTGCATTGGTCGTTATGAAAATGAGTTGGCTTCATCTCATGCTAATTTGCACTGTTTAGTAAATGTAGCCCCAAATTAGGTAAATTTTTTTGGCCTCACCCTCCACAACTCTCAGAATGGAGCCCTCCTGAAGGCCTGGTATAGATCTAAGGTGAGTAAAGTTATCAAGAGTTACTCCATTGAGCTGAAGGGAGAAGCAGGTACGACGACAGGTCTCCTCCCTGTCCATCAAAACTTGCTTAATTTCCTGTGCCATCGCTAAAGGTGACACCTTGAGACCAATATAAAAAGACATATATAAATAAATATCAGCTATACCTACACAAACAGAAAGCAGCTTTGTTTGAATTACTGTAAGTGACAACCCTTTACCTGGAAGTCAGTGGGTTCTGTTCCAGGAGCCTGTATCTTCACCGTGAACCCTGCATCCTCAGATGGGTCCATGTCCGGAACAGCAGGAAGCTCTTGCTTTTTGCTGTCACACTCAACTTGTTCTGTCAGATTGTCTGCTGGGGTTTCTAGCACATGGTCTCTGGACAAGGTGTCAGGGCTGGATGCTTGTATTTTAGAAAAGAGAAGAATACAAATCACAAGTACGTTACTAAAGAGTTACGAAAGATTTGGCATGAACTAAAGCCTACCTTGAAACAAGCTTCATCAGCACTACAATTCAAATATTTAAAATACCTACCAGTTATTAGTGTGTCTTTAAGGTTAGTTCACCCCAAAACGAAACTTATGTCATTAATTACTCTCCCTTATGTCGTTCCAAACCCATAAGCCTTTGTTCATCTTCAGAACACAAATTAAGACATTTATTTTATTAAATTAGAGCGCTGTCTGACCATGCACAGCAACTCAACTGAAATGTTCCCAGCTCCAGAAATATATGAAATACATCTGTAAAACAGTCCATGTGACATCAGTGGCTAAACAACACATGAGCACCCTTCACCCCCTAAAATACATTCTTAAGTAATCTTGAAAATGGCAGAAGACATAACTCGGGAGAGAAGAATGGTTGAGTATATTATGTAGCATCGCAAAAAAAAAAAGTTTTACCTATGTATTTACTAACGTTACGTTTCTGGACCTGGATCATTTCAGTTGTGTTGGTGTCTATAGCTCTCAGATTTCATCAAAAATATCTAAAGTTGTGTTCTGAAAATGAATGAAGGTCTTATGGGTTTGAAACAACATGAGGGTGAGTAATTAATGACAGAATTTTCATTATAGGGTGAACTAACCCTTTAAGTGAGCATTAAAGAGACCTTAAAGTAAAAATATGCAAAATGAGCATGCACAAATAAATACCCAACATTTTCAATACTGATAATTGACAAACTTTTATATTGCTGTATACTGTGCACGCATAGACAGAATACACACCTGTAATATTTGGGGTGGGCAGGAACAGTTTATCAATCACAAAAAGTGTGAAGCGCTCAGTCTGATCCTCTCTTTGTTCTACCTGTGTCACGGCGAGGGTTGTCCGCTCAGAATCCTGCAGTGATAACCCTGTGCTCTGCTTTATCGCTTCCAGGTCCCACTGCATCTGTTCTACTTTCTCCTTTTTCCACATCAAATCCTGGTCCATCTGTGATAGGCTTTGCTCCATCTCCCCTAACTCGTGCTCCATCAGCCCAGAGCTCATGTCTGTAATGTCTGGTTGCTCTACATGAGATATTTTCTTCTCCATACAAAGAAGAACCTCTGCAGTTGTAGTAGCGTTCTCATTAGCCTGCTCTGGCTTTATAATATCCATCTCTAGTGTCTCATAATTCTGTGCATTTTGCTCTGGGTCTGGTCTTTGCGAGCCACCTGGTTGTGCTAGGAGTTCCAAGGTTTGTGCTTCCCTTTGTGTCTTTTGATGCATAGGACATTTACTTGTAATGCCATACGCAGGCTGCATCTTCATCGCATCGTGAGGTGTTTGTGCTGCATTGTTTGGTTCATTCAGTAGTTTCCTGTCCTGTTCTTTTTCAGTCTGTAATACATTTACTCTTAAATGCTCCTTAGGTTCTTCAAGTTCAGTGAACTGCTCTGTTTGAGTCCAACCATCTTCTCTCTGACTCTCTTCACTTTGGGAGGCATCCAGTGAAGATGCAGCAAGCACAGGAATGCTAACAGGGCCAGAAAATGAATTTGGACTTACCTTAATATCTGCAAATAGACCCATCCCATGAGATTTACAAGTATCTGCTTCTAGTCCATGAGTGCATATTCGGTTTTGAGCAGCAGGTATCTGGTACAGGGACGACAGAAGGGGCCATTCATCCTCTGTGGAACATAATTGATTTAGACCGGTAATGTTTGTGCTTGGCGGCCCCACCAGTTCTCTATTTCTCTCTCTTCCATTTCGTAGATTGCTTTCATAAACTCCTTCATCCCTTCTGACATCTTGTGCTTCACCCCTCGTCACCAACAAGAGCTCCAAAGGCTGAATTGAGTCCCGTCTGACCTGAAGGTTGCTGCTAAGTACGATGTCTGGGAACAGTAGATGGTCTTGGTCCAGAACAGGAGAGGCCAGTAGGTCAGCTGAGGTTCTTGAAGGAGAAAGACTTTCTATATCACTATTCTCACGTGATAGCAGCAGAGACTGTTCCTCTGTCTGGTTCCCAACTCCCTTTGCAGTAACGAACTCGGATACCTTACGACAACAGTACAGTATGTTCCCCATATTTTCTGTTTGTTTACAAAAGAGCAAAAGAACTGTAATATTGCAGCCCAAGAAACAAAGCCCACTGCGAGTCAGCTAATAAGAGCTTATTTAGCTTTAAAATGACCTTGGCTGCAAGAAAAACCTTGCTTTGTTGGTGAATCTTTAAGACAAGCCTGACAGACAGTTGACATTCCCAATTACTAGGTCTGGCTACTCTGCAATAGCTTTAACATGTTCTACACAGCAAATACAGTAAAGACATTCAGATTTTTTTTGCATGCCAGAAATTAATGAAAGGATGATTTATGCATAGATGAACTGACCGATTAGGTGATAGTAGTAGCCTATCTCCTATAAATTTAAATACCTAAAAAAGTTAACAGCAGAAGATAAATATTGCATAGATTAAAATGAAAGAACTGTTTTAAAATACACGTTGTTTACTATATAATTGATTACTAAGTAATATTAAACATGCAAGCATCTTCTCACTGTTATATTCCTTCATAAATGTGCACGCTGTCCATCTGCCCCATAAATCTCACAGGTAAGCAGAATAGCTTGTCCCAAGCTGAGGTGTCCCTCTCTCCACAAAACGCAACACAATTCTATAGTGTCTTTTCCTCTGCCCTTCATCCTGTGTGTCATGAACCCCTCCATCTCCCGCCACACATTTTCTATTCCCGGAGGGAGGCGTCGCGGTGGAGTTCACCGCATCCCATTCTTCTTCCAGAGAAATCGCAACTCATTTCTTCAGTTTCACTGAACGCTAAAGCACATGACATGCCTTCTTAAATCCATGCCAGGTCGCACATTCTCTCCCGAGCCTTTTAAAGGATCTGCGCGCTTGCTCGGCGATGCTGTCCGCTCTGAATCAGCTGCAGGCTCCAGCGCCGCTATGACACAGTGCTGCCGCAGCGGAGGAATGTGCAGGACCTGTTTGGAGAAGTGGAGGGATCATAGCACCTTAAGAATACTAAACGAGCAGAAGTAGTACGCATCATTATTGTTTTAAGCTTATCAATCTTCTCTTTGTCTTTTCTGTTTGTCTTCTCTCACTCAACCTTATTTGCGGTTAAAAGCTCACCTTTACTCGCTGCGCATGCGCGCATGCTACTTACTTTCGCTAAACTGCCCTTTTCGATTCATGTCAATACAACCCACGGCCGTTTATTATGGATATATATATATATATATATATATTCCTTTGGTCAGGTAGGTGTTACAACTTCTATCATTAATTATGAAACACTGGTTTAGAACAGATACGTTTTCATTGTTGTTGTTTACTGATTCAGAAATATTATATACATGTTAGTGCTTCCTGGAACATTACAAAACATTTTTGAACCAGTCTTAAAAGACAAAAATCATCAAATATAAACTTTTGGACCCATTTGTGTGTACATATACCTCATATATTTATACTCCATTCTACTTCTATTCTCCTTTTATTCTATTTTATTTTATTGCTAGTTTATTTATATATATATATAATTTTGTTTTGTATTTACTGTACTTATTTTTTATATTGTACTTCTATTTTGCTGTTTTACTTTTTCTTAATTGTTTTAATTGCTTAATTGTCTCTTAAATGTGTCAATTTGCTGGAGCAGTCGTGCAATACATTTCACTTCATGTCGGTTCGTGCATGTATGTGAATGTGACAAATAAAATTTGAATTTGGGAACTGTTTGTTAATTTGTTATTTCAGTATTATGCATGTATCATGTCATTTTTATGCATGAGTAATACCCTTATATTGGTACAATAATAACATTAACTTGTACAAGTCCACATAAATGTATTTTTGTTTATGAACACTGTTAATGATCCTCAAAAAAGTAAGGTGATTTCATATTTGGCATATCAGACTTCATAAAGTAACAAATGTGAAGCAAAACTTTTATAAAAAATTATTTCACAGTGTAATATGCCTATATATTCATTTAGTTTAGTTTTTACTAGATTCATTGATACATTTACATTTACATTTTTTTTTTTTTTTCAGTTTTGTAGCTTTATTTGTTCCAACACTCAAAAATCTGTGAACATACTTTTAGGGATCTTTCTAAACATAATAATATGTAAATAAACAGAACAAGAACAACAAATACAAACCGTTTTTTAGTATTTAATAAATAAACAATGTTTCACTTCATACATATTCAATACATCCTAAAGTTCTTTTCAAACAGAAACAGAGAGACCTAAAACACAAAAGCAACATAATACCCCTGTTTACCCGCATCTACCCTCCCTGTTCTTCTAAAGTGTGTCTAATGTGATCAGAATAATTCACTTCATTGACACAAAGGATGACTTGCATGGAAAGTGAAAACTCGTTTACAGAGTGTTCTGGATTCAACAAAGAAGACATTTCAAAAAGGGACATCATATTCTAGGTTTCAAGTGCTCTGTAACTCAGAGTTACTCTGTAACTTTTCAGCCAGGAAGTATCTAAAATGCATCAATCAGGTTCTGGAAGTCAAAATCCCATTCACTTTCTCCATAAGGAAATGGTGTTCTACAAACAAGCTATGAGGTTGCTAATCAATCGTATATGTTTTTGTTGAAGCCATCAGCCCACATTATTTAAACTTTTTTTCTGGTGAAAAACTACATTACCCATGACTCAACATTTTAGAGAGTCCACTAATCAGTGAATTGCCTCCCAAGAAGAACTAAGAATAACACAGAGTGAGTTTTCATCATTTTTACATAATTTTTAATTTTAAATTATGCCTCATGAGAATACTTTTATTTTACTTTTGCATCAGTGGTCTGATTTTCAAACATTTACTTTGCTTAAAATTAAATTTCATTTTGTCTGTGATTCACCTCAAAGTTGGCTAGTTTGGCTCACAGCTTATATCTCTTAAAGAAAGACTTTTTAAAGGTGCTGTATGTGATATTGCCAGCTAGCAGTTGATATGGGTAAGGTGTTCCAAATTCAAAATATTGCAGGTTCTCAGATTGAGGACACGAAACAGGAACGAGCACAATGATAATGATGTAAATTGATGAGCTCACATTGCTATGTTTTAATAAGCCCCTGTTCATAGAGCTTGGATGACAAGGTTTTTTTAGGTTGGGCAGAATCTGCAAACTCTAACCCAATGTGTTTGCTCACTTCCATGGCACCCCAGTGTCAAAATACTATTAGCAGTCGCTGGACTCTCACAGACCAAAACAAAAACAGACATTCAGACACGGCACACACAGTTTAAAGCAGAATAACTGGCTGTAGGTTTGTTAATTGGAGAAACAAGTATGGGAACTTAGCGGGTTTCCTACATACCTGCAAACATATTATGCTATTCTTATGCTTTAGTACAGTGATAAAATTGCATACAGCACCTTTAAAAAACTCTATAGGAAAATTAATTGGAAACATCCCTCTAGAACCAAGGCCATTTAATAGGGGCACGCTTTATAACTCAGTTGTCTCTGGTCCAATGTCCTCCCTCAGTGGTCGGTCTCTGAATCTACCTATACGAGCTTCTGGCATCCTTGAAAGGCCACCTTCTCTCCAGTGACCTCCAAGTGACCTGTGCAAGGGGAGGAGCCTATGTCTGAAAGGATAAAGGAAAAGGGCGGGGTCAGGCATGGGGCATGCCTCTTCGGGCCCAAGCACCCTTTCGCGGGGCACGCATTCCCTCACTCTTTCTGATCTTCGCACCCTTCCTCGACTTTGTCGTGGACTTTCCTCCGTTATTGGAGATGTCCACAGAGAATTTGCAGTCCATTCTGATTCCTGTATAAAGGTAAAAGAATAAGACACATGCCTCAGATTATGAGTAAATCTATCAGTAGCGCCTCCTACCTGCATGGTGCCTCCTTCATCCTCTTCTTCTTCATCCTCTTCCTCGTAGTCTTCTGCCTGGTGATACAGTCGGAAGTGTGCTGAATGCAGTTGGAATGAGAGCTGAGCAGCCCGGTCAGTTTGCTTGCGGAGATCACGACTCAACGTTGTAATCTTATGACTGCGTCGTTTCAGCTCCTCGAGGAATCGCCGCTCTTCATCTCGAAGTCGCACCTGAAGTGCGCTCGCAAGTGCCCCTTTTTTCCGAAGCTCCGCTCGCAGCTCCACCAGCGTGCTTTCCTGCTCAGCCAGATGCTGCTCTGTCTCCAGTAATCGTGCCTGCAGAAGCTCTTCCTCCAGCTCGAGATCTGTAAAAACATGTAGCTGAAGGCACATGTGGGAATGACTGGAATCTTGTGATATCTGATGCTCACCTTCTTGGCTTCTTACTGGTGGTCTTTCACTTAGTTCACAACTCAGCTCTGTAATGAAATAAAGACAGAAAGAAGTTAACAGACATGACAGTGCCATAAAAGTATCTTTTTAGGCCATGGGTTTCTAATGCTAAGGACACCCAAGTGTGACAATCCCCTTGCTATAATTTATCAGTGCAGCTATATGTCATTTTCTATGCAAACAAAAAACACTTCCAAAATTAAATAATTGGCTTTTATATCGTCATTGGACTAAAAATGTTCAATATAATATTCTATTAATATTTAGTAGCTTTGACTGCCCTGAAAAAGTTTATATATATTTATATATATTTGTAAAAAAAACAAAAAAAACTTCACAGATCACTGTTTTAATCAGTTTGATAGATATTATAGGTAAGGATGCTTTAAAATAATGTGAAAAAGTGAAACTCTGCTTGACTTATTTTGACTTAAAGTTGACTTGACAAAACTTTGCTTTCTTATGAAATCATAGTAAATTAAATGCAAAGTCCTATATTAGGTTGTATGTTTTCTATATTTGAGAATATGTGGAATGAGGATGAGTGACAGACCATTGCATCTTTTCTTCAGGTTGCGGATCTCTAGCCGTAGACCACTCAGGAGGATCCGGTGCTCCTGCTGCAAAAATGCTACATTACGCTCAACGCTCTCCACATGTTGGGTAAGTGTGGATCTATCCATAGAAGTCTCCTGGTATTGGTGGGTTACAGCACCTATTTACAATAAATTAAAATGATTAGTATGTCAATACAAAGTAAACACATTATTTACTTGAGCTAGAGATAAAATAAAATCAAGCCTCAGCCTATATTTTTTCTTGTTTTTGTAGTGTTTGTCCACTTTTTCAGTGGCCTTGGTTCCAGAAGTATTTTTCACATTCATATTTGCCAATGTTTTTTTTATATTTATTCATCCCTTTAAAAAAAAAAAAAGAAACACAAGACATGAAACCACTGTAAGGTTAATCACAGCATTAAAAAGTTTGATTTGCAGGAGAAAAATATTTAAAAACTTAACAAAAAGACAAAATTTGTCCAAAAATTTAAGTGATATTGGGAAAAAAAAATTACATCCAAGTTTAAGATAAAGGGGCAAAAAAGTCCACTAAATCTATTATGGCTGACATGATTAAAGTACAATGTGAAAATGAAATAAAAAAATGAAATATGCTCACATCGCATGAGATTTTTGTCAGCATTGAGCATTATAAAATGACATAAAATAAATTTCAATACGCTTAAATAATGCTAATAAAAATTCAATATTAACAATCATTAGGCAGCCTGTACAAGTAAACATTAATGCCATGTCAGGTGTTTCAGTCTTTTGCAGTTTAAAGATGGCTGTTGTTGATGTTTAACAGTCTATGGTATTCTTACTGACTGAAGTAACTGGTTAAATTTAAGTATTTGCCATAAAAATCAACACAGATACATTTATTGAGGTAATTATAAAATATGATCACATAAAAAGGTAAAGAAATAAATACATTTCTACAATAAGCAGTGCAAATGACACAATTAAATTCAAAATGACAACACATATTTAATAGATTATTAAAGAAAACAGAGTCTGTGTCATTTTAAATGCTGTTTGTTGGGACATTCCAAAACGAAAGTGGACAACTGAATCCATTTACGAAGGGCCCTTCCAAAAGGGAATATGTGAAGGTCACTTCATTGAAGTGATTTCTGTTTGTGATCACTAAATCTTCAACTAAGCCACATTTTCCCTCCGATGGTAATCTCTGCAAAATCATGAATAGTACAGTTTTTCACCAGGGGCTTCAATGCTGAACATGTCGATTTTAGTAAATTAATGCAGGCTGATGGCTTCAACAATAGCACTGATTAACAACCTTGTAGCTCACAATAGTCTTCAATATCAGAGACAATGAATAGGAATTTTACTTCCAGAACCTGCCTGATGCAGTGCCACTTGGTTTGATAGTCTATTGTGTTTTAGTGCAAAAGACATACATTTTTATATATATTTTAAGAATTATTTGTGTTGCCACTTTATGCACCAATACCAATATTTCAATTGGCTCAGTTTTGGTCTTAAAATGCCTCTTTTGTTACAACTTCAGCATCAGCAGAATCAGGTTAAAATCAGCATTATGTCATTGGTACATCCGGGACATTCAGACCCAGGAAATTCGTAACGGCGACAGGAGCATGTAAACACCGCATCACTGTCGTCTTTAGGGCGAATATACATTAGCAAACAACGTTTTTTTTCTTCCCAAAGCGCACACAATCCCCATATCGATGTCTTAATTAATCCTTTACTATGTTTATGCCGTTTTCACAGCGATTTCAGCAATACCTAAGTTACCCACCCATTAACCGTCACGCACTGATCCATGGAATATGTCAGCAAATGCAATTAACTGAGTGTTTACGATACACTAATTATTGACAGATGATTCTGCTGAAACGTATGCAAATAATGGATATTTTTTCCCTTGCAGCGCAGAAAATCTGGACTATTTCTTTAAAATGTCTCCTCCATTATTTCGATATCTTAAAATCACCGCACCGCGTTTCAAGGTCAGCAATCTCAATAAACATGCTGGTGATTCGTGACGCTTTCTAATGCTACTTACGATTTGATTGAACAGATGAATGGTGTAGGACACCTCCAGTGCGAAGCATCGCCACCAAAGAAGTGCGTCAGGGACACGAAGGGGTTAGTTAGCCATATCCATCCCAGCACCTCGTTTATTTAGCCAATGAAGTTGACTGAAGTGAGAAGAAGTCCTGAAGTTTTGCGTGATTTACAGCGCAGTGACTGCGAGAGTGTGCTCAAGGACGACAAAACATGTGATCAGGCTTTGTATGGAGTCATAAAAACACTGCCACTATAGGCAATTCGATTATTAAGAGCCTACTATATGTTTACTGTATACTGGGCAGGAGCTGAGGAAATACATTACAGATTAAGTGCACATGGATCCATATTTAAATAATAAAAATAGAGATGATATGTTTTGCTGGCCAAGGTATGTCTTATGGGTGCTATTTTCATCACATAAGACAAGTTTTCATTTTCCAGTCCTGCCACTCAGGCTTTATATAACTCCTTCAGCTTCATTGAGATGGATGCATGATATAATTAGGAACAAGGGCTATATTCCAAACACATTCTTTATAACAGTGTGACATCACTAGCAGAAATCCTATATATAGCCACAGAATTCTCATATATGTGGGACTGAACAAAAAGAGTGAGGACATTCACACTCGTTGGAGTGTTTTCTCTTCTTTTAATCAAATGTGCTTGAATTGTTTATGGCACGCCATTCAGTCCTGGCCCCATTTAGAGTTGTAATTGTAGAGTTGTAATATATACTTGTTCCCAAGATAGAGGCCAGTTAATAAAAATTCGGTAGTTATTTTGTCTTGTGACAATAATAGAACATTTTGCACTCAACTGTATATGTTAACATACGGGCTCTCAATATTGTAGTCGGAGAGTTTCAAATGTTTTCCATGTAAAATAATTGTTAATGACAACATTAAAAAGTTTACACGTTTTATTTTATTGTACAGCAGTTATGTCTGTCAATTATACTATAATATTAATTGTTTAAATTGTTTAACTGTGTATACAGATGTCATAAATATTAAGAGATGTAGATATGTTATTTTTGGATAGAAGACTTATTTGCCTTTTCAATTAATCCAGGATGTCTGACATATTTAAGATAATTTATGGTAACAGTGCATTCCCATTTAAAACATCCTGATTATTATTAGCTGCATGACGTTTACAAGCTTCATTTTCAATCATCCAGCAACCCTAAGTAAGGTTAATTCTGCCCTCTAGTGGGACGTTGCTAAAGCTCGCCAATAAATTATTTTTCATGGCTGTAAGATATTTGTAAAAGTTATGCATGTTTCATTTTGGTCAACAAAAGGTTTAATATTTGAAGACAAAATCAGGAGAAAAGTTACGTAGCATGTAGCAAAAACACAGATAAAAAGCAAAAAAAGCCTTTTTTAAAATTTTTATTTGTTATATTTATTTGTTTTTAAATACATATTTGTTTTTTCATTATCTATAGACCACTATTAAGCTTTATGTACTTCTAATGATGTTTTGTCTGATAATAGTGGACTACAACAGATTTTAACAAAACAATTAAAACTACAAAACCAAGATACAGCTATTTAAAAGCCTGGTTGAAAATGTTTGTAAAAGTTTTGTAAAAAATAAATATAATTCAATATACAAAATATCTTCAAGGAGCATGATCTTTACTTAATATCCTATGATTTTGGGCATTAAAGTTTGACCCATACAATAAATTTTTGGCTATTTGTACCCCCAGTGAGTCACATATATTAAATGAGAGGTCACAAAAATAGACTGTATATTTATTTGCATTTTATTTTCATATCTTGTTTTCATATGTTAATCTAAACAAATGTAAGATTAAAGAAAATAAATGACACTTCTTCTGTTCTTTTACTTGATGCTCCTTTGGTTAGTTTCTGTATTGTTCACAATGCTTTCTGCATCCTCATCAAAACCATCTAGAAACAAACCAAATGTCCTTAACTAACCAAAACCAGGAGTTTCCCCCTCTACATAACTAAATATAAAATACTAAGTTTAAACAAACATGGTTTCACTCATGCTGAAAGTTTCATTATTTATCCAACTAGTGAGCAAGATGCCTTTTAAAATAACAAATACAGAACCAAGAATAAGAAAATATAAAGGTTATTTAAAAAAATTGAAAAATATAAGAAAAAAAAAGAAAATTAAAACCTCTACAAATTTAGAGAATGTGTTCAGTCGTAGATGAATTATATTTTCCGTAATAAACACAAAAGGTGCTTTGTTCTTACAATGAAAGTAAATAACTAGATAAAAAAGTTTGTCTAGACAAATTTTAAGTTGGCTTGATAAAGCCGGAGCTGAAAGTTGGAAAACGTTTGAAAAGTTTGAAATAGTTCAAGAAGTTAAAAAAGTTAAAACAACTTAAATTTAAAAAGCTTTAAAAGATTTAGTTTAATGTTTTCAGTCGAAAAAGAGTTAGAAAAAATATAATTCTCAAGGAAAGCTAACAAGCAAGACCTTCTCAAACTCGCAAACACCCATCTGCCCAACGTCTCTCCTCCAGCTGAAACTCCCCAAAAGAAAAAACAAAAGACCGCTACTAACCTTCCACCAGCAACATTGTCAGCTCTCCGCAGATCCGGCAGTGCTCCGGACACCAAACCAGATCCAGTCCCGTTTCCAAGCCACCGTCGCCATTCTGCAGTCCCACCTTCCAGCCAGCATCCATCCGCCAACCAGCCCGGTACCATCACCCAAGCCCAGCTCCATCAAGCCAGTTTTTCCAACTGGCCCACCACTCCATCAAACCCCTTTAATTCCAGCCAACAAGACGTTAACGCTATCAATGACAATAACTTTTTTCCTAATGTCTCCTCAGATTACCAGCAACCCAGGCCCTCCCACACGGCTAATCCACTCCACTCTTCTTCCCATCCATTCTTTTCTTTCTTCCCAGCTACCACTTCCACTTCCAGACCTGCTTCTCCTCCCCCCTCTTTTCCCTGCCCTCCTTTCACTCTAGCCACAGCTAAAGACCTGCCAGTCCCGCCCAACGCTATTTCCACTGTACCCACCCTGGTATCCTCCCACCTCCGTCAACAGATCCTGGCTGGTAAAGACATCAATCTTTTTTCACTCCTCTCCCCTTACTCTCCTTCCCCCGCAGATCGCCAGGTAGACTACGACAGCTTTACCCTCATGCTAAAAAATCCCACCACTACCCAGTCACGTCCCCTCACTTTCCCCGAATTCTCCACCTCCTTTCTCCGTTTCACTGATGTCATTTGTTCTGTTTACCCTCATAGGAGACGCGAGCTTAATGATTACCTCCCCATCATATCCGAGCTCGCGGCTTCCTATGGGGGTACTCACTTTTACACTTATCACCAAATGTTTTCCACCAAAGCTGCAGTCAGGCTGTCAGAGTGGAATCAATGCGTCCACTGAGGCGCCCTAGACCTTGATCTTCACCAACGAATTTTCACCGGCTGTTGTAGTTTCTCCGGCACGATCTGCAGGTCCATTTCTCACTCCTCTTTTTCCCCTCCCTTGAGGACCAAATCACACTCTCAGACCCTTGTCAAAACTACAGCTCTGGGTCTCTTTCCTGTCCCAATGGAAAGGCCACTCTTGTTTCTACAAAGATTGCCTTTCCAATCCAGTCGACATCCAGCTCTTCACAGACGCTGCCCCTTCCACCGCAAACCCCAACCCACCAATCCTCCTCGGCACTCTTTGAACTTTACCCCATCGTAGTTGCCGCCTCCCTTTCGGGTCACGAATGGTCTACCTCATGCATTTTTGTCCACTGCGACAACGAGGCCACAGTACAATGTGTTAACAAACAAAGCTCCCACTCCCCCGCCATCATGCCCCTCCTCAGACATCTGGTCTTGATTTCTACCTCAAAACAATCTATTCTCACTGCTAAACATATTCCCGGGAAGGATAACGCCATTGCTGACACCCTGTCTCGTTTTCTGTTTCAGAAATTCAGGACGCTGGCACCGGAGGCCGAACCCCAGCCAACTCCAGTTGCTCCCTATTCACAACTCATATTCCCCCTAAACCATCCCCTAAGACTGTTATATGAACAATGCATTAATTCCATGCTTGTAGCATTAGCCCTCAGAACTCTCCAGTCGTACCTTACAGCTTGGAGAGCTTTTAAATCCTTCCACCTCAGCTTCAACCTTCCTTTCCCAGATTTTTCTCTACTCTCCATTTCCTCATTTATATCCCATTTGAATACTTCTACGTTTCTCCAAGCCAGTTCAATTAAAGGCTACCTAAGTGGAATTCAGGTTTTTAATAAATTACTATATGCCTCCAATTCCCCCACCATTTCCAATGCCCAAATCCAACTACTCATTAAGGGCATCCAAAGAGAGAACCCTTCCCGACCCAACCAAAGACTTCCCATAACCCTGGAGATCTTAACTCTGTATCTCCACTCTCATAATAATATAGCATAACATAACATTCTAGCAACATGCTAGTAACATACTAATTATGCTAGATCTATCTATCTATCTATCTATCATAACATAATTATAGCTCCCCCCTAGTCAATCGCACCCTAGACACCATGTTCACGTTAGCCTTTTTTGGCTTGAGATGTTCATAATTTACTGTGAACTCCCCATTCCATCCCTCCATCCACCCTACCATCTCCGACTTCTCTATCCTAGACCACAAAACCATATTTTTTTTCATTAAAAACAGTAAAACGGACCAACTCCACAGAGGCC
>JAUMHI010000067.1:10225484-10261535 GCA_032359435.1 Enteromius unitaeniatus | reverse complement strand
AATTCCTTGTATGTGTTCGCTCATATACTTGGCCAATAAAAACGATTCTGATTCTGATTCTGATTCTGATTCTGATTAAATGTTTTATTCAGTTGCGGAAACAGGCTTCCATACTGACGTTGTAAAATCCATAATATTTCACAATATTAATGTTTTACTGTATTTGTGACCAAACAAATGAGCCTCGAGACTTTTAAAAACATATCAATATCCCATACTTTTGATGGTAGTTTACATGCTAACATATTTAACTGATTCAATCTGTTATTTTTCTTGACAGGTGAAAGTCGAAAACAACAAAGTTTGTGTGTCTGTAAAGAAAAGGGTAAAGTATCTTCACATGGACATTTTATCTTCTACATTAAGTGTATAAAACCAAAATCAAGGACAATTCTGAGAGTAAAAAGTAAAAACTTTTCCTGTGCAGATCCAGGGTCAGCCTAAACGTATCAAATGGATGGGAGGCAGAGATCAAGCAGTGTTACATACTGTCATGCTCCTTGGAGGAGGTGAGGGAAAAATGTCTGATATTCCATGTATTTGCTGTTTTATGGGTTTTTTAATGTTGCTGTGTATTGTGGAGTACAGGTGCAGCCTCTTTAATGTGTGCTGAGACACTACGACAAGAAAACTACGGTGGCAGGATTATTATGGTATCTAGAGATCACCTCCTTCCGTACGACAAAACCAGACTCAGCAAGGTGAGGCACGAGACCTGTGAAAACTGGCACTAGAATTAGGAGTTAATTCACCCCAAAATGAAAATCCTGTCATTAATTACTCACCCTCATGTCGTTCCAAACCTGTAATGTTCAGGTTCAGACAAAGAAATGCAATAACAAGACATGTTTCTTAAGCCCTAAATCAGCATTAGAATGATCATGTGACACTGATGAAATCAGCATATCTATTTCACATTTTAATGAAATGACGTGAAGGCCACATATGGTAACAGAATTTGTTCTCTGCATTTATTTCATCCAAGTTAGTGCACACACATTAGGAGCAGTGAGCAGTAAACACACACACTGTGGACACGCACAAAGAGGCAGTGGGCAGCCTTGTGATTAATGACGTGATAAATGCACTGCAACTTGTTATTATTAATATTAAACCCAATCTTGTTCTAGATAATGAATGCTGAGAGCGAAAGTCTCCTAATGAGAAGAATGGAATTTTTCCACAAGTATGATATTGAAATCTGGCTAAAAAAAGAGGTGAGAGTTAATCTTGTGTCTCTCTTATTTATACCAAGAACTATACCATGAATCTCATGACAATATCCGAGATGAACTTTGTGCAGGCTTTATCAATAGACACAAACAAGAAAACAGTGACATTTGATGATGGCTTAATCCAGTGCTATGACCAAATCCTCATCGCAACAGGATGCAGGTAAGTGTCTGATGATAATTACAGATGTAAACTATTATTTAACAATACTTTCTATCGTACAGTATATGTTATAACTAACACACTACATGATATTTGTTCTTCAGGGCAAAAAATCTAGATTGCCCTGGTGTGGACCTGGAAAATGTGCTTATGTTGGAAACACCAGAGGATGCCCAGTGCGTACACTACGCCTGCATGGGCTGCAGGACAGTCGTTGTGGGCACTTCCTTTGTTGGTACACACACACACATTCACCACCCTCTACTTTACATGTACAAAGATAATATTATCAGTTGATCTATGGATGTAACTCAAAGAAAAATCATAATAGGCAGGTAGATAGATAGATAGATAGATAGATAACAGAGAGAGATATTTACAATCACAGTGTATGTCTTTAAATGTCAAGGTATTATAGAGTATTTTACAAAAAATAATTAATATTATTATAAAAATCTCCATTTATATATTAACTACTGTTAAGAAGCTTGGTATCAGTATGATTTTTCCTAAAAGAAATTATCTAAAATATCAAGCTGTTTAATATTAAAATGTTAAACTGAATGTTAAACTAAAATAAATATTAAATTGTTATCTAAATTGATAATAATAAAGAAAATTGTTTATAGTAAGCACATTAGAATGATTTCTGAAAGATTATATGACACTGACGACTGGATGTTTCCATTTTAAAATTTCAATTGAAAACAGTTAATTTAAATTAAAATAACTTTTTTTTGGTTGCTGTATGTTGGTTCAGTGTATGGATTTAGCATGATGAAGAAATATTATATGAATTATTCTTTCAACAGCATTATTTTCCTCCAGTAATAACTAATCTATTGTGTTTGGCATTGAAGGCATGGAAGTGGCCGCCTATATGATAGATATGGCCAGTAGTATCACAATCATTGGCAGCAGTGAACTCCCCTATCAGAAGACACTCGGCCCAGAGATAGGAAAGGTCACCATGACGGTATGTTATAAAGGGCAATACAGCCATCTCAGTCATACTGTGCTTATTGTTTATCTTATTGTTTTGCTTGTTTTTTTCTTTGAGATGCTGGAAGAGAGAGGGGTGACGTTCCACATGAATGATGCCGTCGCAGAGGTTCAAGGCAAAAATAGGAAGGTAATTTGTTCTAAAAATAAATGTATTTCTTTTTTCCAAAAACAACACATCTGAAAATGATTATCACACTTAACTGGATGATGGCCTATTTCTCGGATGGTTCATTATGACCAAAAGAATTACCTGTTTTTTACAGGTTAAGGCTGTGAAATTGAAGAGTGGTATCACTATCGAAGCCGATTTGTTAATTGTTGGAATTGGTATGTACATCCATCAAACTGAGGACACAGTGCTTTTTGAATTTAAATAATCTGAACAACAGTTTTTTGCTCTCTTCTCTCCAATTTTCTCCATGGAAGGTGTCAACCCCAATTCAGAGTTTTTAAAAGGGAGTCCAATAAGAATGGACTCTAAGAACTATGTAATTGTGGACAAGGTAAGTGTTATGACCAATTTCCTTGTGCTCAAACCTTACACTTCCAAAATCATTAATCGTTTCCCTGTCTGTCTAGTACATGAGGACCAACATAACAGACATCTACTGTGCAGGAGACCTGACCTCCTTTCCTCTCAAAATGGCAAAAGACCAGTATGTGAACATAGGCCACTGGCAGACAGCACAGGCACATGGTAATCAAATATGTGTATATTTTGCCAACTTTTAGGAGTATATTAAAGGGCTAGTTCACCCAAAAATGAAATTTAGCATGTGTTTTACTCACCCTCAAGCCATCCTAGGTGTATATGCTCTTCCTGTGCTCTTCCAGAATGAATCCAATTGGAGTTATATTAAAAATGGTCTTTGCACTTCTAAGCTCTATCATTGTAGGTGGCGGGTGTTTCCCTGTAACAGTCCAAAACACATTAAATACATTTTGCACATACGTAATAAAACATCCCTTACATGACTCGGGGGGTGAATAATAAATGCCTCCTGTAGTGAATACATGTTTTTGAAGGACAAATATCAGTATTTCAAAAATAATAAACACTTTTCTATAATTTCCGTTGTTATATGTGGAAGCAATTCCGGTGGATTGTGTAAGACATCAGCGTTGCGTGATTAGCGACATGCAGAGAGAGAACAAAACGAAACTCTGGTCATGAATTAGAAGCACAAAACAAGGATTTGTAAAGAAAAATGTTGGAAGATTTCGATATAAGCCAAGATGAAACTGGGTTTTCTTTGCTAAAGTAAGGAAACTTAGTTTCCTTTGCTCCTACATTTCCAAGAGGCATGTGGGCGACACATACATCCTTGGAAACACTTTGCTTACCACAGTCAGCAGAAGTGAGAGAAATGTTATTATTGGAAATATGTATATTTAAATCGATATGTTACAAAAATGCATGGATTCGCTACAGGAGGCCTTTATTCATAGCCGTGTGAGGCACATTTTATTATGTTTGCACGCACTTTATTTAACATGTTTTGAACTATTAAAGGGAAACACCCACCCACTACAATGATAGAGCTTATAAGTGCAAGGACAATTTTTTTTTATATAATTCTGGTTTGATTCATCTGAAAATAGAAAGGCATATACACCAAGGAAACCCAAAAGAAACTGATTTTTCTGCAGTGGTCTCTAATTTTTTAGAGACTCCCAGTCCAGCCCTGCCGAAAGGCATCACTTTGCTGAAGAATTTTACTGGTGCAAAAATGGTTGTGCATCCCTGGTCTTTAAATATTTGATTGTGTAGTGTTCAGACATTTTGAATTTCATTATAACTTCTGCTTTAATAGGAAGGATTGCGGCCTTAAACATGTTGCGCAAGGAGGTGGAGCTAAACACAGTGCCATTCTATTGGACCGTCCTGCTGGGGAGAACTATTCGATATGCTGGTATTACGTCCTTTTACGCATATGCTCATTATGCTTTACAGATTGTAAAATACATGTATTTGTATGTAATGATGTCTTTCTTCACCATTGTTCACAGGGTTCGGGGAGGGATACACTAAAATGGTGCTGAAAGGAAGATTTGAGAACATGAAGTTTTTGGCACTTTACCTCAAGTAAGAAACTGTATGTTTATGGCGTCCATTCTTTATACCTGTTTTCTATTTAAAGCTTGAAATATTTGCTGGGTTCTTTTAACTGCAGGGACGATGAGGTGGTGGCTGCGGCAGGATTGAATGTTGAACCAGCTGTCTCTGTGGTGGCAGAAAGGTTGGCAGAAGGAAGAGTGATTACAAAGGAAGAAGCAGAGTGAGTGAAATCTCAACATCACTAACAATGTATATGAAAATACAGATATTCCTGCGAGTTAAAAGATCACTGAGTTATTTATTCCTTAATGATTGTATTCATCTTTCTAAACAACTGATACAACCAAGGATGACTCCTTGGTTGTATTGAGGTTTGGTTGGTTAACTAATGAAGATATTTTCTTGCAGATCCAAAGCAATTATAAGTTTATAGTAAAAATGTGCATATTTTGCTCAGTATACTTACTACATATTGCATAAATATGTATAGTAGTATGGTACACTTTCAGAAGCAACATCTTCAGAACTTTTTACCCCTAAAAGGAGTCTATTGGGATCTTTAGGGTGTATATTAATAGTTACCAATATCAATAGCTAGGATGGACCACATTGGGCGATACTGATTAATTAACCGATTAATCAACCGATTATTAAAATGAATACTGACCATAAACTAAATAGTGCTTTACTAACTAAAGTTAGTTCATTCATTATACTAATGTTAACTGAAGCAACTTATTAAAACAATCTAACAATACTTCTACAGCTTAGTTAATGTTACAAATCGACTCAATTTGTAAAGTTTTCTAAATTTGTAAAGAAATTGTGGGATTTCATATTTGCAATCATTCTTAAAGATGAAAATCTTTAAATAACCACACAAAGGCCATAGCATATGTTCGAAAATATAGATATTGGGTTGGGTTACAGGATTAACCCTGCCCGACTGTACTCTGACTCTGACTAATAAACTGTTTTGCACATGGATCCGTACGCATCTCGCCTCATCCGTGACAAGGGTTTGGTTTAGGGTTACTTACATGCAGTGTTGTTGAAAATGTAATCAAATTACTGATTACTCCTTTTAAAAATAATCATGTTACTCTTCTGATTACTTTATTTCAAAAGTAATTCGTAATCAGTTACTAGTTACATTACTTTTGCTATTTTCTATTCTAATTTATAAAAATCCAGTGTACACCCTCCCGATAAATATTTGTTACTAAAGCATCAACATTCAAAACCCTGTTATTTTTAACTAAAGCAAGCAGCTGCGTGCATGGCTTGACAAAGGGGCTGCATTTATAATGTCTGAAAGGCAATCTCACAAATCTCTGTTAAAACACAATAAATATATGCATAATGAATCTCTTCATAATGTCTGTAATTCATGTGTTATAGTGAGAGGATTTGTGAGCATGCACATTTCAGCACTGTATTGCTCAATGCTGCAAACAGATTTTATACATACAGCTGTTCATATTCCTTTTTTGTGCAATACATATTTTATGCTTAGATATTTCTATTTTGCAGGTGTCCCGTGAATCACTTTATTCTCTTGCACGCACAAGGGTCTACACGCAACACACACACACACACACTTGCTGGTTTTTGTGATTTATGGGGACTCTCCATAGGCGTAATGGTGTTTCTACTGTACAGACTGTATGTGGTATTGTCCTACATGGACCCTACACCTAAACCTACCCCTTACAGGAAACCCCAAACTTAATTCTGTAAGCCTTTTAAATTACGGGAACACTAAAAATGTCCTCATAAATCATCTTCATATTGTAATACCTATGTCATACCTGTAAGGAATCACTCATGTCTTGTGGATCCATTTGCAGCTTTTAATAGACGTGGTCGTACAGGCAGAGGTCGAAAACCGGCAATCAGATATAACAAGGAGTAGGCAGAGGATAAACAGTAGCAGGCAGAGGGTTCAGGACAGGCGGCAAACAATCGGTAGTCAAATAACAAAGCAAGGTTCAAACACAGAGACAAGACCAGACTTAGAAAACGCTCAGAGACGATGGCAAATAGCAAATCGAAACTTCGCGCCTGCTAGAGGCAACAGTCACTGCTTAAATAGTCCGCGGAAGGGGCGGAAGCGCGCGAAAACGCCAAGGTACGTGGTTGAAATAGGTCCGTGTGGAAACTAGTACTCGGGCGAGGGTTCCCGTTGCTGCCCGTTGGAGAGGGCCACAGAGGTGCGTTCCGTAACAATACCCAAGTCCTTATACAAATTTGTGTCCTCATAAACCACATATACATGTACACACACACACATCTACTTGCACTCGCCCATCTCAGATCTCTAATGCACTGAGACCGATCTCGACAGTGCGTGCGCTACACCATTTTTACAATTTAGATGATAAAACACTAGATTCTGTCAGCAAACAGTATCGCATAGTGACCTCAGCTTATTAACTATACTCTAATTACTGTTTTGGAAATTAAAACGGGTTAAATGACTGCCAGCATGAAGGAGGTACCACCCTTATGGAGATTTTTTCTATGATATGAGTGCACATCATTTTAAACAATCATTCAAACACTGTTCAATGCTAGGTGATCCTTTAAAAAGGCTTAAAGCTACCACATACCATCAGTTGTATTGTTGATGTTTTTTTTTAACTGAGGTTTACTTTCTTTTATACTGTAGGTCAGATGATCTTAGCTGGCTGAAGCTGCAGCCCATGTGACCACTAACAACAGTTTGAACTCCAAATCATCAGAATTCAGCCATTCTGTCCACAGTCCATCCCATCCAATCATGCCCTTACTCAGAAGACGTTTTTTTTTGTAATATTTATAAAGGCCAGTGCATTACAGTATGTCTCTTTCAAGAGCTTTGTGCAATTTTAACACTGATATTCAGAGAGGAGAACCACTCCCCATATATACGATTATGGAAAAATTTGAAGCTTCTATACTATTCTTGCTGCAAAAGCTTCTAAAACAAATTTGAGATTTTGCCAGTATGCTCAGGTTCAGATTTTCTGAATATGAACACAATCCTATATTTATTTTAATCTGTATTATTTATGAAGATGACATATTAAGGATTTATTTTGTAAATATCATCTAGTTTGTAAAGCTCATTTACTCAGATGTAATAGAGTTAATCAATTATTAAAGGAAAAGTTCACTTAAAAATGAAAATTCTGTCATCATTTACTCACCCTCAAGTAGTTCCAAAGCTGTATGAATTTCTTTGTTCTGCCAAACACAAAGGAAGATATTTTGAAGAAAGTTTGTTACCAGGCTGTTTTGTGTCACCATTGACTTCCATATTATTTCTTTTCCTAATTTAGAAGAATATGGTGACCCAAAACAGCATGGTTACAAACTTTTTTCAAAATATCTTCCTTTGTGCTCAGAAATTCATACAGGTTTGGAAGTAAATGATGACAGAATTTTTGTTTTTGAGTGAACTATTCCTTTAAGTACAGTCACGCTGGCATACTATGCTTGATAGATCTAGGTGGCGATATTGGTCATCAAGCTGGGAAATGGAGCATGGGTCGTGAAAAAATAGACAATCAATGAGCGCACATCCAATCATAGCGCTTAGGAGGATTAGATGAACACTAAGCAAAGGATGCTGAATGTGACGGTGGTCACAAAAGGGGGAGCATATATAATAGAGTTGGACAAACATGTTACAAAAGACCATATTACAAAAGAAATGCTGAACTGCTCTCTTATATCTCCTCTTACTCTCTCTCTCTCTTCCACCACGCAACCCAGTTTTCACTCCCAAATCCTCATAACTCACTTCTGTTCTTATCAGCAAGTATTTGTGCAGAGATATATGGGTCATATACGACAGTCCAAATCTGGAGGTGATATGTGGGCCATGAAATAGAGCTTAGACCTATGTAAGAAGCTAGCAGAGAATTGAAAAGATCCCTTTATCAAGTACACTAGATTGTTAAAGTCTGTCTAACATTATCTAACATTTCCCACAGTCACATAATTAGTTAGATGGACTGCCAGATTTGATTAAAAAACAACAACAAATGTTAATGCTATTATTAAGGGGAGCAGTGATCCACAAAATGCACACTATATAGAAAGTAGAAAAGGTATACTTTGGTATACTTGACTGTTTGACATTCTGTACAGACTGATATTGCTGATATTTTAATGTGATGACTTCCATGTTGGTCCATTTTTCTATCAGGAAGCATGTTGCAGTACTGATGCATTATTAATGACATGCAAATGGGTGAGCGCTTTAACAGGTTCAGTTTACTTACACACTACAAAATGTCAAAATCAGGTTGGCTACCATATTTTACAGTTTCAGTTTATAATGTTATACATCACAGTTTTAAAATGTACACAGTCACACACCAGGTTTTTACATACAATGTTCTGCAAAGCAAGTGTATCATTTGCACTGGTTGGGCAGTTTAAGTCATTGTTACTCATTCATGGTTCATGTCTTGTTTTTTACTTAGTTTAAAAATATAGCACATGTTTGTCATACTCTTATCTGTAACCTTTAAAAGCAATAAATCATGTTTTACTGGTTTGGATTTTATTCATTTTTTTACATGAATTGCTACTTTAATGATTTAAGATTTTTAGAAAAGAAGCCTTTTATGCTGTAACATTTAAACATATTATTACCATTTAAAACGTTTCAATTTTAATTTATTTTCAAATAGAATGTATTCTTCACATTTCCTTCAGAAATAATTCTATGCTGATTTGGTGCTGCAGATTATTTTATTCTTAAGTAATTTTGAAAACATTAAAAAAGCATTTATATAGAATAATACATTATGAACATATTTACTCACAGGGTTCAGTTTAATGCATCGTGAATAAAAGTATATAACCTTTTGAAAGGTAATGTATAAATAAATGTAAATATATTATGTGTGTTTGTGTGTGCAAGTCACTTTTTGATTAGCCTTTTAAGATTTATTTTGAAGCCAAAACCCAATTACAGTATCCAGTATACAATATACTTTCATGATAACAAAACCAGGGACCAGTGTAGAAGCAAAAAATAATGCAATGCTTACCAGTAGGCCTCCATGTACATTCAAGATTATATTGCACATTCGGTCTAAATGACATGCCCAGTACAGTTATGTTATAACACCAAAAACACTCTTCAACACAGCCTGTTCATACAGATAGATTATAGGATTTCACAAGATACGTTCTTCATGTTAAAACTCCTGGGTTGTTTCGTGCATTTAGTTTTGAATCTATGCTTAAACCAGTCTGAATATTTTGTAGAAAAGCCTGTCTTGATGCCATATAACGTTTACGGCGGTTGGCTCTGTAGACCTCCAACCGTTGGGCCTCTGCAGTGGGGTCTTCAAGAGCTCCTTCCCACCTCAAGCTGTCCTGTTCAAGATCAGTCAAATCAGATTTGTCCTCCTCTGTTGGAATCACTTCTGATACACTCTTGGGATTTTTGGATTTGCTGCTCTTACGTTCTTTGGCTTTAGCCCGAACTTTGTTTTGAGCATCACTCATCTCTCCGGTGGTCCACTGTTCTGTCTGGAGTTTCTCTGGAGGAAGGTCAAATGGGTAAATGAATTATGAGCTTATCACTCAGAACAGAGCAACTATAAAAGGCTACATCACGAGGTACTGATGGAGACAGCTATCAATCAAAACAAGTAAAATACTGTTAAATACAGGCTTTGGAAATGAAATAAATGCTTCATTATTTGATAACTAACTATGCCTTGTTTTACCATAAAAATGAATACAATTCTTTTAAACTACAAACAAAATCTCAGATAATGCATCTTAAATGTTAATGCATTTTGCTTTTTTACCCATTGGCAGATAAAAAAAAAAAAAGATTATTTTAAGCATAAACATAAATACAGATTCTGTCATCATTTACTTATCCTGATATTTTTTTTAAACGTGCGGAACACAAAAGAAGTTATCTTAGCCAAATGGTTACCAAGTCCCACTGACTTTCATAGTATGGAACAAAAAATCTGAGGCATTTCTCAGGATATCTTCATTTGTGCTCCACAGTATAGTAACGACGTCATAGATTTGACGACATGGGACAATGACGTACAGTAAAGCGCTCAAAAAACAAACTTACCTGAATCCATTGATTGGTTAATGCCATTCCTCGATTTGTTTTTCTCTTTCCTTTTCTTTTTGCTCTCTTTTATTGCGGCATTCAAAGGTGGGACGTGAAACTCCTTTTTATCTGAAATCTCCCTGCGCATGTTTGTTGTTTGAGAATCGCCTTTAATCCGCCTGTCTCTAAACGATGCCATATTTCAACACATCACTTACACACGTGCTATTAACTCAAAGCAATATAATCAGTTTCAGAATAGATATTGGTACATTATTAAATTGTAACGTTTAAAATATAACCTAGTTGTCAGCGCGCAAAGCTCAGCGTTCATCAGCGTGAAGGTCGTTTGAGCGTGATGACGCATCTCCATGGAAACAGAACTCCTTCTACGTGCCCATTAGGAACAGAGAAACAATCACATATCTGAAATTACAGAAATTCACTGCTTACATGTAGATCATTTGATCACCTATTTGACTCGCCTGTATACAAAAGAAAATCTGCCATTATATTACATTTGTACACAGCCTACAGTTAACCTTTCACAAGAAGTGCAAAGCGCGAATAGAATTCAACTCAAAAGTGATCATACGACCTGTTTTTGGCTCAGACACTAGAACAAGGCCATCAGTTAGACAAAGAACACGGTGCTGTGCAGCCAAACTTAGCAAAAAATGTTACAGAGGGAGAAACGACCAACAAACATTACAGATATTTTATTTTACAGACGCAGACCCTTTTTGTTTCTGTGCTTTTCAGAGCTATATCTGTTTATAACAGCACGTGTGCTTTTCTCACACCTTAAATGAATGTTTTATTATTGTGCACACACCAATTATTATTTTATTAAAATTAACTTAGCGCGGAGGATGTTCAGTAAACTTTCACACGTACAGACGATTGGCTGGAAACGGAGCAGGGAACATTTTAATTGGTCGAAACCGTTTACGACCCGCCCCTTTTCTTGGGAGTCGTTGGCTGAAGTAGAAGTCACTCATAATCTACGGAAGACAGTCGTCATAGCGAAGCTTTGACGTCGCAGATCCGGCGGCCAGCTGTTACTAATCGCGTCACTCCCTTTGCCAGCTGATCGCAGACGCCGGTAAACGTGAGGCGAGAGCGGAGGAAACACCGGTGAGGTGAGCGTTTATGGAAATCAACTTTTCAGATATTAACCAGCTTCGTAGTCAATATAAACCGCAGTGTGCTTCTGTCGAGTTTTAGATAGAACAGCTTTATTAGCTCCGGGGAAAGGCGAGGCAGTTCACTTAGGTGGGGCGGAAAAAACCGACTCCTCAGAGGAACGAATACGCGTGATATTCGCGATAAAATGAACGGTTATAATATTAGAGCAGGCCACCGTCGAATATGTTGGATACCGGGCGGAGGTCATTACATAAGTTTCATTCCATTATACCGGCCAAACTTCTAGCCTAACGTTACTAAAGCCTTTAGTGTAAGCTCTGCATTTAAAGTTCTCTGAAGAAAAACCTAATCCGAGATAAATACAAGATAGTTATTTAGCACAATCAGCACGTCAGTCCTTTTTTTTTTTTATTGCTGCATAGATGCCAACGTGTCTGCTAAAGTGTGTTTCCTGATCTGGTTGGGTAAGAACATCCTTATGTAATTCATTCACCTCTGATGAGGAAACCTTCGTGTCTTTTCTCGATGTGTGACGTTACAATCGGTTTTGCTGGTCATTGAACGTTTCAGTGGAATATTACAGATTTAGGAAGTGACGTAGCAAACGTTACATGCTCTGCTATTTCAATTT
The DNA here is from genome assembly GCA_032359435.1 of Enteromius unitaeniatus. Lineage (NCBI taxonomy): Eukaryota > Metazoa > Chordata > Actinopteri > Cypriniformes > Cyprinidae > Enteromius > Enteromius unitaeniatus. Next base: position 10,249,211 of record JAUMHI010000067.1, on the reverse strand, counting down.
TATTTTAATTTGTATGTTAAAAAGATACATTTAGTTAAATTTACTAATAATTACATGATTTTTTTCTATCCCATGAAATAAGATAAGTTACTATAATAACATTTAAATGCCAGGGACTATACTATTATAGTTCAATTGCGTAATTGTTAAATATAAACTAGAACAAAACTATATAAGGATTGTTGAAACTGGTGTAAATTCTGCATGCAGTTTGTCTGTGAAGAGCAGGCCTTAAATGCTCAGAGTGTTTTCTAAAGACGTCACTTAGTGTCACTAAGACGATGCGTATCAGCAGCAATCGTTGAAAAGTGACATTCTGTATTTGGATCATTGTTTTTATATCCAGCTAGCTTCGTGTTCCAATCATTGCAAGTCAACACTTTCACCACGCACCTAAAAATAGACCGTTCTTGAATTGGTGTTCAAATCGAAGTACTGTTATGCAGTTACAGCATACAAAAGCTAACATGGCCACCTTTCCCCCTCATGTTTGAGGAGTCCATCTCTAAAGTCGGACTGCACTATATCCTGTTGCAGAAGGTGGGTTCCAGAACCAGCTGTAAAAATGTGTTTTCTACTGACAAAACCACATTTCTCTTTATAGATGATTTCAATGTTGAGGTATGCCTGCACCATATTTGCTTCAGTAACAGATGCCATGATGCAGAAACAATGTTTTTAAATACAAAATGGCATATTTCTATATTGATGCCGGTGCATTAAAATGGCCACCATTTGCAGAATCCATGGCAAGTCAGTACTCGGTCATATCTGATTCACCCTCAGGCTTTGCAGTGCGCTGATTTAAAAAAAAAAAAAGTTCTCTCCACCCTTAAACGGCGAAGAGCGATGGAGACATCTTCCCACCCTGTTCTCCAGAACTCGCACACTAAGTGATTCAGTCTTTTGTTTGCTCATAGATATCACTTTGTCAGCCCTGAGAAAAGACATCAGCATTAGCACAAAGTCACAGTACCACTGTATGGTTAGTGCTTATGAAGGCCAACTCATCAAGTTGTTGGCTGAAGTTGAGCAGTTTAATTGTTTGTTCTTGTGCAAACACTTTCGAAACCAAGGGTCAAATGCGTCTTGGTACCATAAGACGAGTTTTCTTTTTTGTGCTGACAATGTAGGCTAGTGTGTTAGCCATTACCAATAGCGAGCTGACCTTAATGTTTCCCTTTTCCATTCACGCATTGCAGATTGTGTACACCCAGACCGGATCAATAGATCGACTGGTGATGGGGGAACGAGTCGAGCATGTTCGAATATGCAAACGTTGTCAATTCAAGCTAATTTGCTTGCACTGCTGTGACACCCCAGGAAATCTCATTGGGTTGAAATGAATATCCATTTATTTTGTTAAGGTGATTTGTAGATAGCATGTGATGTTGTGAGTTCAAAGATTTGAGGTAGAATAAATGCTAATAAGAATTAATAACCACATGAATAATTTATTTGTGAGATTATTAAGAATATGCAAACATCCACAAAGTCAGCCTTTATGCCGTATCACTGAGGGCTTCTTTTTTTTTTTTTAATCAGAAATTTTTTTTAATGCTCATTGGAAAAACAGGCCTCTATCTATATTTTAACTATACATACAATTCAATACATTTTCTAGTTGAATTTAACAGTAGAAGCAGTAAAAACCAACAACCTTTACCTCTGTTCACATTAATACAATTTACAAATGATTACAACAGAAAATTGTCTAAATCTATATTTTTTTCTTTTATCACTTTAAACGCTTTTATCTTAGTGTATGATTTGTACATTTATGCATTTTGATTTTTCTGAAGTTGCTTGATAGCTCACCTGGTAGTGAACTTGCTTGGCAGTCACTTGGCCACACTAGAAGATGGTCTGGTTGCTTCAGCAAGTGAATGTTTCTCTTATTATTATTTCTTAATGCTATCTGTTAGATTTAGTGTAGCTAATACGTTATTTTATAATGTGATTAACCTTTTACCACCACTCACCAAACATGTAAACTTTTGTTTCTCTGGAGATTTTACTTTGAAAGTGAACACACGAGAAGCAACAAAATATTATTTTGCAGGAATGTCACCCCAGGCACATTTCATTCTGGGTTCTGGGACTTTTTAAAATGTTATCACATTGTTTAATATGAAGAAAAAAAAATGGAATGGGTTTTTATATACCCAAAGTGACCCCACCTACTTCTGTGAATCACAAAAGAATACAGTTAGAAAGTGGTTCAAGCTGCTTTGAATGAAACAAAGTAGTGGATAGGGACAAGGGGCAGAAAAGCCTCAAACTACATGAACTGGTTTTTTTTTCCTTTCCGTGTGAGAATGAAACATTTGAGTCACGCACCATTTTCAAACTGTTTGTCATGTTTGTGATTGTTCTATGCATCATAGATGACATTATGTCTGAGTTGTGCTCTCAAGGCCTTACCTTGTCCTCTGGCCTCCACCCCCAATGCCTGCTGATTCATGTCTGCGTGTCTGCGCCGGCTCGCTGGATGGGGGAGGGTGGAATGAACGAGGGACACAGAGTACTGAGAAAGAATGGTAGATGATTACCAAATGCAGCACGGGGAGGGAAATAAGACGGAAACCTGAGTCTGTGTCATTGAGTTAGTGTGATTCAGTAAATGTGATGTCTCTGTGCAATGGAAAATATAGACTCTTTTGAGACAAAATTTCTTTCAGTGTGTCTTGTTGGGGATCTGAGGAATGATGGGCATTCTTGGGGTTCATTTGGGAAATCCAAACATCGTGATTGACAAAATTCTTCAAATTTCTTTTTTTTTTGTAAGAATGACTTGCAAATGTGCAGCAACTTGTGCAAAGAATTATTTAGATATACGTTCAAGGTCTTTTTTATTTATACACTGCTCAAAAAAAAATAAAGTACCAGGATGGCACATCAGTGTGAGCTGTGGCAAGGTTTGCTGTTTGTGTCAACATAGTGTCCAGAGCATGGAGGTGCTACCAGGAGACAGACCAGTACATCAGTCCTCCTACAGCATCCTCCACAACCCAGCAGCAGGACCGCTACATCCACGTTTGTGCAAGGAGGAACAGGAGGAGCACTGATAGAGCCCTGCAAAATGACCTCCAGCAGGCCACAAATGTGTCTGCTCAAACCATCAGAAACGGATTCCATGAGGGTGGTATGAGGGCCATACATCCACAGGTTGTGCTGCCTGCAACATCCTCCAGCAGGACCGGTGTGGCAGTGGGTCAGTAATGGTGAGGGGTGACATTTCTTTGGAGGGCTGAACAGCCCTCTGTGGACTCGCCAGATGTTGCCTGATTACCATTAGGTACCAAGATGAGATCCTCAGATCCCTTGTGAGACCATATACCGGTGCGGTTGGCCTTGGGTTCCTTCTAATGCAAGACGATGCTAAACCTCGTGGCTGGAGTGTGTCAGCAGTTCCTGCAAGACCAAGCCCACCTGTTCCCCAGACCTGAATCCAATTGAGCACATCTGGGACATCATGTCTCGCTCCATCCACCAACGCCATGTTGCAGCACAGATCCAGGTCTGGGAGGAGATCCCTCAGGTGACCATCCGCCATCTCATCAGTAGCATGTCCAGGCGTTGTAAGAAGGTCATACAGGCACGTGGAGGCCACACACACTACTGAGCCTCGTTTTGACTTGTTTTAAAGACATTACATTTAAGTTGGATCAGCCTGTAGTGTTTTTGAGTAAATTTTTGAGTGAATTTTGAGTAGGACTCCAAATCCAGACCTCCATGGGTAATTTCCATTGATCATTTTTGTGTAATTTTTGTTGTCAGCACATTCGACTATGTAAAGAACAAAGTATTTAATAAGAATATTTCATTCATTCAGATCTAGGATGTTATTTTAGTGTACCCTTTATTTTTTTGAGCAGTGTTTATGCATGCATGTATGTACTCTGAAACTGTGTAAAAGATATTAAAGAAACTAAATAATAACTATTCTTATTTATCTGAAATAATGTAGTAAGGATAAAATAATAAAAGCATGTATTTTTAATTTATTTTTTAAGTAAATAAATCTTTTACTATTCCTTTTATTACTTAAATTATGGTAAATTTCAAGCTTTACAATCAGTCCATAACAATAAAGATAAAAATAATGAAAAATGAATTCAAATTGTTTTACATATAAATTTAAATAGCAGAATTAATAATGGTTTTGTAATAACAGGGAGAACAAATGTGTGGTTGTTGAACATATCTTCCGTTATTTTTGAAAAGTAATCTTCTGTCTTGTTTTTATCTTCTAGGTTTGTAGTGGGTGCTGATGAGTGAATATTGGCTGACCTACCGCAGTTCTTCTCTGGCAAACTTTATGACCCTGTCCTGATGCTAAAGCTGCCAGCTGAAGAACTGTTGTGGTCAGCTCTACCCAGCATGCACCATTTTGTTTTGAGAGGGCTGTGGATCTTATTGATTCTGGATCATCTCTGTTGGAGAAAATTCACACTTTATTGCTATTGAAGTAAAAAATATCTTATGTTCAAAAAAAAAACACCTTTTTTTATATATATATATGTGTGTGTGTGTGTATGTAAAGAAATATAGATTTTTTTTTTTAATGGAATCTTCTTAGATGTATATAAAATATTTTGTAAATGTTATCAAATTATGAAGTTAAACATCTTTTAAAATTTGAGGTTTTTTTTTAGATGGAGTTATGACCATGAAAAAATATTGAAATCCATGGTCTTTTTTTGTTTTATCAAAATTGATATACAATAACTCATAAATAGGTATTTTATAATATATGTATGATGTACATAGTATATTTTGCATGGCCAAGGTCATTGAAAATAATTTTCTGTATATTTTGTCTATGCAACGGCTGCTGTCCAGACAGAAAATGTCCAATATTGAATAAATCTCTGTAGTTACCATGGTACATGGTCTTTGTCTTATCATCCACAGTGTAGCTCACAATTTTGAAGCTTTTTGAGATAAGTGTACACACTTTACAACATTTAAAGTATTGGTGGTTTAGTGAGCAGCATAGTAATGCATTATGATAAATAAGAATAAGCTATTTTTTCCTGATTGGGCTTGAACGTGATTCAAAATGGTTGACTTCAAGACATTCTTTATTAGGAATTTTGAAATTGTGGCTGATAATCTATGTATGTTGTTGTTTTTTTTGCCATGTCTGTTGAATAAACAACTAAATGAAAATCAAAATTTCATGAGTCATGTATAAACTTAACCTTTTAATTACAATATTTATAAGCCTAAACTATTGTTATCGGCACTCATTTGAGTGTTATGAGTGTTAGGGCATCAGTGGTCAGTTGGAGACAGGGGTGTTGTGGTATTGACGATAACTGTGATATTTAAATAATGAAATATCAACATGGTGTTAATTCTGGGTGTGACAATATACCGGTTTTGGCGATGACCATGATATTTAAAATTGACATGACTCTTATGATTAGGTAAAAGTAAATTATCCAGCGCTAGTGCCTGGTTGATCTCCCAGGTGGCAGTATTGCGCCTTGACGCTGACACCTGCTGTCAAACAAGAAGACAAGAATCCTGCTGAGTGAGAAGCTTTGACCGCATCCGAAAAAAAGTAAGCTTAAAGTTTACTTCACTTCGCAACATTGATTCATGGATTTGTGTGACATTATATACCTCTGTAAATAAACACAATATAAATTCCCACATCGCACGCTTCAATGCCCTTTGAATGGAACGTATATTGGGATTGAAATCGCTGCCTGATAACCCAGTCTTCAGAATCTGTGCGAAGGGGGGCAACAGCACCAGCCCCTCGCGGATTATGCCCTTTTACATTACATTACATTCTTTTCAGTTTATCGCAGTGCCATGCACGTAATGCCTTATCTTATGCTACCATAGTTTAAAAAGCGATACATAGTGATATGCAAGTTAACAGGTTAAAGTATCAGTTGATGTTAATATTTATTTGTCATACTGTTGATTTTGGGCATATTTTCTCTCTAGCTTCAAAGCAGACAGAGAAACCCAGAGTGCAATGCATGTGCCCTGTGATGGAGAGAGGCCCATGGAGTACTTCACAACTACATTTATGTTAAAAAAACAGCTTTTTACTTTTTCTTGTTTTCGAACAAATCAGAAAAAATATCATCATTGTGCTTTAGGAGGTAATAAGATGATGTTATATCCAGCATATAGGCCTTTTACATATACATTTTAGGCCTAGCATGATTTTGCTCTTTGTTTCGAACTTAATTTTGCTTTTTACATTTTAAATAGACCTTGCTTATAAAATTGGCCACTGAAATCTTTATAAAATTGTGTTTTCGTGCAATATTTATATCCACCATTTTTTTCAATGCGAAAGTAAGCCAATGGGTGAGGCTTTCAGTTCATTAGCCCTTATGGGTAACGAGAAAAATAATAATAAAACTGTTTGCACAATAATTAATAAAAACAATACGCTAAGACACCAATTTTCAATGTCAAGCAGCAAAACAAAGTGTTTTGTACAGCCAGAAATAGCTGAACATAGATGAGCCCAAGCAATACCCATAGAATTTACAAAAGGGTGCTGTAATGCAGGGGTGTTGCGACTTCGTTGAAGCAGGCATGGAGACAGGAACTTCGTGAGAAGTACATTTAATAAGTGACACAGGATACAACGAAATGCTGACGAATATGCAAAGTCAATGCAAGCAAACAAACACACAAGGACATCACTTTAACGATGGACGCTAGACTGAAGACAAGGCATGAAATAAATACAAAGGCTAATCAAGACAAGACAAGAAAAACCTGGAAAGACACGGCTGGAAAAGGATCAAACAAACACTCTACGGCCTCACGGTTCCCAACATCGCGGGAGGCTGTGCAATCACTGGCAGAGTCTCTGAGTCACTGACCGGCTCAGGCGGATCAGGCCACGGCAAATCACCATCATCGACAGGCTCTGGTGGTTCGGGCCATGGCAACTCAGGGTCACTGACAGGCTCTGGCTTGGTCCCCGTCCCACCCCTCCCCTTCATGACCCAGGCACCTTCACCCCTCCCCAAAAAATTCTTGAGGAGGTCTCCCTCCGGTACGAAGCCTGGGTCGACAGGTGTCTCTGGGAGAGGATAGTCTGGGGCCCACTCGGGACTGGATTCAGTGCTAGGACCAGACTGGTGTGCACTGGGAACCGCAAGGATTTCTGACGGCACCTCTGGCTGTGAAACCGGAACCGACTTCGAACACGGCTCCTCGGACCATGATACGGGGCTGACACCCTACTGATACAGACTGGGAACCGCAATGAATTCTGACGGCACTCCTGGCCGTGAAACCGGAACCGACTTAACAAACGGCTCCTCGGACCATGATACGGGGCTGACACCCTACTGATGCGGACTGGAAACTGCGAGGATTTCGTACGCCACTCTTGGCCGTGAAACCGGAACCGACCTTGAACACGGCTCCTCGGACCATGATACGGGGCTGACACCCTACTGATACAGACTGGGAACCGCAATGAATTCTGATGGCACTCCTGGCCGTGAAACCAGAACCGACTTAACAAACGGCTCCTCGGACCATGATACGGGGTTAAGACCCGTTACTTGCGGGCTGGTAACCGCGAGGATTTCAGACTGCACTCCCGGCCGTGAAACCGGAAAAAACATTTCAACACACAGCTCCTCGGACCGTGATACAGGGTTAGGACCCCTTATTTGTGGGCTGGGAACGGCGAGGATTTGGGACGTCACCCCTGGCCGTAATTTAGAGACTGGAATCGACTCCTCTGGCCGAGTATCAGGAACTGGATTCGGGAACAGCACACCTGGCCGTAACTCTGGAACTGTAACATGGAACTGCGGAACGGAATTCGCGGGGATTAGCACTGCCATATCGGTCCACAAATCCGGACACGGACCACGTGGACTGGAATCCGCGGAGATCTGGACTCGCTTTTGGAGAGCTGGCACAAATTTACCCTCACACTGTGCCGTTCTTTGGGGTACTGGCACTGATCTACCTCCATATTGTGTCGATCTCTGAGGCAGACCCCGATGAATAGCGAGGCAAGAGCCGGGCAGCTGCGGAGAGCTTCTGGGTTTTCTGGAGGTGACGACCATCTGGTGCATAGCTTGTGATGTCCCACAGGGCCATGAATGCAGGCCGAAGTCTGCAGAGATGAACACATTCGGGAATGCGTGACAGCTGCACCATTTTTATGTCAAAAAGGTGGGATTCAGGACTATTAGCCCATATCTGTAAGGTATTTTTTGTTTTGATTTTATTTTTAATTAAAAAAAACAAAAAGTGAACTCTATGTTTAAATAAAACTTTTATGTAGTCATTCATCCATCCATTTTATTATCCAAGTCTATGTCATTATTAGGGTCATAGGGAGCATCTTGAGCCACAGGAAACTCCCTAGATGGAGGGCCAGTCAATCATAAGGCTCACACAAATCTTAAACATTTTTTTTTTTAAATTTCTCATCCTTTGATATAGCAGAAAGTGAATATATTGGCAGTTTAACTCCCTAGGCTCAATTTACCTCCACTAGGGGCAAGTTGAGCCAAGAGACCACTTTGTTTTTTGAAAGCAGTTCATTTTAGACCCAAGGTGATTGTTACCAAGAATCCACCACATCCTGAAATTGCTGTACATATTTAAGTGGGTCCATTACTGTCATCTTCTTAAAAAAAATAAATACTGGCTCAACTCGCCTTGCTCAGCTGTACTTGTAATCAGACTACAATTACTTTTATTATTGATCACCTGATATAATACTACATATTATTTACACTTTAAAAAAATCTTCAGAATTCATTGATTCTCTGTAATCCTTTCACCATTTAGATTATTATTTTGGACATTCACAGAAAGACCGGTTAGTAAGATGTCTGATTACACAGAAAATTAAAAGGCAACCTAGAATTTGACGACTGGATTTACAAATGTATTTTTTTTCTCAGACTTTTAACATTGCATCAACTACTGAATGAACTACCAAAATGTATTTGAATTGTCACTCAGTGTGTTAGTTAACCATGTAGTTATTATTATGTATTTGGAAGATTTTTGTGTTTCAAACACTGAATTAAAATACACAAATTTACATTATATTATTTACAATACATCGAATGCAGGGAAACTTTTTTTTTTAATCATCTGATGTATCTAATATACTATGATCTGCCTTCACCTAATATATCTGTTTGTTTCTCCTGAGATTTTAATCAAATAAATAAATAATTAAGTAACACACTGGGCTATTTACAGTTGTCTGACATTATGAGACAAAGACAAAAAAAGTGTATTTTTTTGATCGTCGTTTTAAAATGATTTGTTTTAGTCTTTTTATTTTTGATTAAATTCACAAACCCTCTGCGGTTCCTGTACAAACTTCTTGATGCAATGTAATGTTTATTTACATGTTTGTATGATAATTATGTTCTTTCTCTTTTATCTCAGGTATTTAAATACTTATTAATTTTTGTATTTTTTTACTAAACATACTACATTTTTTGTCCTGTAATCTGGACTCGGTAACACTACAGTTTTTTAAGTAGCCTTACCCAGTGGGTGCGTTTTTGTGACCAAAGGCTTTAGGCTTTATTTTTATTTTTCAGAATCATAAATTTAGAATTACACGAACTGAAATTGAAGACTGGAATTGGTGTAATACAGCATGCAAGAAAAATATTAACCAGGTCAGTAAAAAAACTACATATAATCTCACCGGGAGTCATTCGATTAGAATCCGCTTTGCGCAGAAAGGAATTAATTAAAGCGTCTTGATCCACATATAAAAGATGCGTGCGCGTGCGTCAATTAAGGCGTGTGAGTTCACCAATCAGATGCCACGGGTCTTACGTCGTGCCCAATGCAAACCGATCGATTTACACAAAGTACCCAGATTCGCATCTCCAATGTAAGACGAGAGTAGTAAATATTGATGAAGTGGATGGATGTCCGATAGGTGTAGGAATATCGCTCGAAATGGGCAGCTGGATTAAATTCAAGCTCTTATGCCGATCGAGATAACTTCGTAAAAAAATAGTGCATATTTGATGTTGTTCTTGCACAAAGGGATCTATTCCGAGAGAGATGGCTATTAACACCGACGCCCCTCACGCGACACATGCCCTGGGCGAGAGAGCCGCGCTGCAGTCCACCGATTTTGGAGATACTCAGAAACTTCTTGACATCTCAGACAAAGAGCTGAAAAGAGAATTAAACCACTCGCCTTCTGACGCACACCTCGCGAAGTGTCTTGAAGCGGAGCAGAACGAGCAGACTGCGGTTAACGTTGACGCGGAGCCCTGCTCTCCGTCGCGGGTCAGCTTCGGCCGCCCGTCGTCGCCCACGCCCGGGGAAGGCGAGCCCTGCAGCTTCATGTGGGTAGCCGTGATCTCCTGCTTCTGCCCCGCCGTTCCGATAAACCTGTTCGCACTTTATTTCGCGCATATGGTGAGTGGTGTCACTGGAGTTAAACTTATTCATTAGCCTTCTTTTAGAATGAAACTTAATTACTTATTTAGTAGCCTAATGAATTAGTAAACATATCCTTTTTGTTTCTGTTTAGGGTGGCTCATGGGGCTCCTAATATTTCATAAAGGGGCCATCATATGTATTTATTAAGGCTTGCTTATACACGATTTTCTGTCTGTTCTATTTCAGGCTCGGTCCATGATACAAGCAAAAGATTATGATGGGGGCAGAAGACTTGGGCGTCTAGCTTTGTTGCTTAGTATCGTTTCCATTGTTGTGGGTCTGGCTATAGTCATTTATCTGTTGATGTCAGGTAAACTATATCTCTCTTTCTGTAGGCTACACACACTTGTTGGTTTTTGTGATTTATGGGGACTCTCCATAGGTGTAATGGTGTTTATACTGTACAGAGTGTGTGTGATATTGTCCTACACTGACCCTACACCTAAACCTACCCCTTACAGGAAACTTTTTGTGTTTAGATTTTCAAAAAACTTAATTCTCTATGTTTTAAAAGCCTTTTGAATTACGGGGACACCGAAAATGTATCAGAAATCACCTTCATATTGTAATACCTGTGTCATACCCATGTCATTATGCAAATTTGTGTCCTCAAAAACCACATATACATGTACACACACACACACACACACACACACACACACACACACATATATATATCGGCCTACTTGTTGCATCCAGCTCAACTTTGATGACATGAAACTGATAATATCAATATTCTAAAATGATAATTTATTGTATTTTAATTCTATTTTACATATACAGTCAGTATTATAATTTTTTTCTCAAATGTGGTTTGTTGCACTTAATATCTCTCTTGCCTTCTCTCTCCCAGAAACATAATTGTGAGCATTGATGTAAACGAGTATTGGAGCTATAACCAAAGAAGATGGATGATGAATGCCATGTAAAGTCCTTCAGAAAAAAATATCAATTTATAGTATATAGGGTACAGTGTTAAGCTAAAGTATTTGTTTATTTCTTTTTCTTTTTTTTTTTGTGACAAGGACTCATGTTTACAGAATAATCACTTTATCCTACAGTGCATTAGCGCCAACCTAATTTTTTGCACTAAATCTTAAATGACTTTTAGTCTTTTTAAAAGTATGAAGTACATAAAATATTATACAAATAGCTCTTCAAACAAAATTGAATGATTAAAAATAATATTCCTAAGTGACATCTATACATTTTGGTCCCACTTTATACTGTGTACTTCTATAGTAACTATATGTGTATGTAGTGTGTAACCACAGTGTAAGTACACACCGGTACATAGTGTCCACAGCTGTAATATTACTGTAACTTCACACATGTACCAACTCTCAGAATGGCGTTTAAGTACAAATGTGTAACAAGACATTGGTAACAACACTTTTTGGTAATGAAAGTACAAATGTGTAACAGGACTAGCAGCACTTTCTGGTAAGTAAAGTGTTACACTTTATATTAAATAGACAATTTCTATGGATTTAGCATGTAATTACTCTGATGTTACTCAGCAGCGGGCAGTAAATTAGGCTTTACATATAAATTGTGGTTGGTGTCCAGAATGTTACACTTTATATTAATTCCTAATTCTAATATTAAAATACTAATTCCTATTAATTAGTTCCTGAGGAGTTACCATGTAAATACACTGGTGTTACAGAGGTGCACCAACTCCTCCCACTTTACATATCCCTAAACCTACCCAACTACACCCCCTGGTCCAGTTACTCTTATACATACTGCTGTTAAAAAATATAGCTATGTAGACAGAAGTGTTGTTACCAATGTCCTGTTACACATTTGTACTTACACACACCATTCTGAGGGCTGTTACATGTGTGTAGTTACAGAAATATTACAGCTGTAGATACTATGTAGCAATGTGTACTTACACTGTGGTTACATACTAGATACACATCTAGTTACTATGGAAGTACAAATGTACTAGGGGCACTTAATATAAAGTGGGGCCCATTTTTATTTTCTTTTTTTAATCGATATTGTGAGTGCTTTATATTATGCTAATGTGTTGCATGTTGCAATAGCAAGAATGTGAGTTTTGTTCCGACAATGAGAATCTGTTATGAATTTTTCTTTTCTTTTATGACTTATTATAGCTCAAAGGCTTAATTTTCCCCATAATAAAAATCCTGTCATTTTTTAGCTCACCATCATTTTATTTCAAACCATTTCATTTTGTGTACAGCATAAAAGTCAAATGGGTTCAAATATCTTCTTTTGTGAAGAAAATAATCATAGGTTTGGAATGACAAGAGTAAATGATGACAGTAACTTATTTCTTGGATTTCCTTTTAGAAAGGTATTTGTATACATTGTATTTTGATTCATAGTCTTCTGGATGTGTGAAGTAGGATCATAAGGATGCAAGGTGGAGCAATGCAGTGTGAGATGGGTCGCATTCCTGGGTGTAGCATATATGAATATCTGAATTTATGTATTGAACTCGCAAGAGATAAACAAGGGCTATATTCAAACAAAAGCACACGCATGTCTAAAATGAAAACTACAGTATTTAATTGTGCTAATCTGTTTTTGCTATTACGGTGCCATATTTTTGCATGTTAAAATTAAACCAAAATACCTAACGGTCAAGTTTAAGTGTGATTTTTTTGCAGATTGTTTGGAAGAGTACCATTAGCACATGAATTACTTGTGAATGTTAAACTGAAAAAAAGCTGCAGAACATCTTGTTCTGCTATCAGCTATACAGCCTCTTGAGCAACGGAGATCAGAGGAAGCACGTCTGGTAATTGATATCCTGTTCGCATAAGTGCATTCCTTTCATCTTAACGTAGTCATTATCTGCCTCAAATGGAGGTTATTCTTAAGGGATTCCTGCATCAAAGTGTAAGTTTGTGTCTATAATGCAATACACACAATGAAAAAGCCACTGCTTGTGAAAAATGTTAACTTTTAATGTTATTCTTAGTAGTGCTTCAGACATAATCAATAAGCATTTTGCAGTTACTCATGTTTGACATAGAGACTCACAAAGACATCTGTAGCAAACATGTATTTTCCAAACCCACAGAACTTTTGTGTGCTTCCTGTTCATAAATGATCCAAACCTCCACTAATGGCTGTGCGGTCAGATGGGGCTGGTTAGGAAGATAAAAGCTTTGACCATGTTGTAAATGGGTTTTATGTAGAGCCCAATACCACAGAACACACACACAGCGCATGTTGTTTTGGGATAAATATTTTTCTCGCTCATCTAAAAACAATCTCCAGCACGTTCAGTTGTCAGACAGAACTGGAACTACAAATGGGACTGGCCTTCTATGATCAGATGAAACTAAAAAATGGTTATTTTTTTTAGCATTTAGTTTTCTATATCCCGGACATCTTGTTTATACACATGGCATCATGCATTCTATCAAAAACCAACAGATAAAAATCAATAATTCACTTAGAAATCTTATAATGGGCCGTGGTTGTGTCTTCCATTAGGATAATAATCCGAAATAAACAAGAATTAGTCACTAAGCACAACACAAAGCTTTTGTCATGGCTGTCCCAGTCCTCTGACCTGAACCCTGAGTGAGGTGAACTAAAGAGTAGAACCAACATGGAGCTGGTAATCTAAAGGGTCTGGAGTGATTCTGGATGAAGGAGTGGTGTCTTTTCTCTTATCAGGTGTTCTCCAAACTCTTAAGGAAGAGAGAAGACTGAGAGCTGTTATCTTGGGAAAAGGACGTAGCAATAATTGGGTGCCAATAATTTTGGCTCGCATGTATTGGAGAAAAACATTTATTTCATCATCAGTTTTTCTCCCCATTTTCAATTGTTTTACTTCAATGATAGGTTAGAATTTTGTACATTTTTTGAATGAAAGATCAAAAGGGATGAACAATGCTGTTTTATTTTCACAGTCACCTTTGCTCAGATTTACCAAGGGTGCCAATATTAGTGTATATGTATTTTCCAAATTTAAACTTTCACAGCTGATTCACAGCGAGCATTCAAACTGTCATTAATAATCATTTTGCCTTTCGAACATCTTTATTATCTTCTTATCTTATACTTGAACCAGACACCCACAGCACTGAGCTTTTTACCTATGGAGAATGTGTTTAAGCACATCGTGGGATTCTCAAATGAAGTTTCGAAAATCAATAGCACTTATTCTCTTGCAGACAGAAAGGCCCTGTTAGCCCAGCAGGAGGAGTAATGCACACTTGTGAGCTTCACTTACGTATCAGCAAAGAGCGGATTCTTCAGCTCACATATCCTGTGAGCGCAGCATGAAAGCTTGCAGAATTTAATAAGAACAGAAATGTGTTCTATGAAGCCAGTGCAAGCCGAAGAGCCAATAAAGGCATGGAAAAAAAAGAGTCGTGCAATGTTAAACGAGCTGAAACGAGGTTTAGCATCAGTGCTGCAGTGAAGCTCTGTTGTCTCTGATGGTTTTCCTGCAACTGCTAAATAGAGAAATGGGTTTGTGGAGGCTGCTGAGGTAAACCACTGCTGTCACTAGGCCAATTCCAGGAAACTTCTAATGGACTTTCCCACTCAGAACCCCTATGTGAGAAAGATGGTATCACGGCAGTATACCAGAATGTAGTGAGCAGGACATTACTATAGGCTGTCTATAAGGCCACCAATAAAAAAATGTACTCTAGTGTATTGGTATAGATGAAGGAGAAAGATATATTTGACAAATTACATAAATTATTAAATAATAAATTGTGTAAAACTGTAGGTACTGTTTTTTGCTTTAATCATGGTTTTAGTATTTAAGAAAAAAACAAAACATGATTAGTATAGTTAAACTATGGTAATCACAAATTAACCATGGTTTTGCTACATTAACTATAGTGTGGTAATGGTACAACTGTAGTTATACAAATGGTAATCAGTTTGCCAAAAAGCTTGGATACTACACTTTTACTGTAATAATACCATGGTTAAATACTCTAATGAGTGACAAACACACACAACACAACCAAATAAAAAATGCACTGAAAATACCCACAACACAACCACATAGATTGATTGATACTTTAATATGTTGCAAATACTTAACACAAATGCTCACAACAAAAATGCTTTAAAAGTGCTGCAAATACTCACAATGAAACCAAATATGAAAAACAAACACAACTAAATACAGTAACATGCTGCAAAACACTAACAACACAACCAAATACATGCTGCAAATCCTCAACATAAATACAGTAACATGCTGCAAAATGCGCAATGCAACCAAACACAGAAATACACTGCAAATGCTCGTAACCAAATAGGCTACTGTAACGTGTTGTAAATAATCACAATGCAACCAAATCCAGAAACATGCTGCAAATACTTACAAACCAAATACAGAAATGCATTGCAAATAAATACATTTCTTTATTATTAATTAAACAATTCCTCAGCTTCTTTGAGTACAGCCTAAATATAAGCTGACAAAACACAAAACAATTGAAACATTATGTAAGCTGGCTAACATTCCCTTCTAAAATTATCCATGTTTTACTACTAAAAAAACATGGTTACTACAGTATTACCATGGTAGCCACAAAATAACCATGGTTTCGCTACACTAACCATATAGTTATGGTATTTGTACAACTGTAGTTATACAAAGGTTAATCAATACACCAAAAAACTTGAAAATTAACCATTAGTGTAACATAAAGGAGGCTCTTTTAATGGAGGGTCTAGGAACAAACAGGTAGAGTCAATCACCGGCAGACAGAGACAACGTGGGCAAAAGCAATCGGATGATCAGGAAGGCAAAGGGTCAGCAACAGGTTATCCAAAACAGTGAAACAAACAAAACAAAGACTGCAAAGAGAACTCGGGAACAGGAAAATCACGTTACACACCAACAACGAACATCCGGGGTATTTACACACTTAAGACTGGGTGGAGATAACAATGAAACACAATGACAACAAATGAGCAGGGCAGGGTGAGTTCGTGGGAATGAGTCCGGGCATGAAAATAGAGATAAACTCACACAGTTTGCTGGGCACTGGAGTGCCATCCAGAGAGCTGATCACGACAATGAGGACTTTTACTTTGATAAAATCTTGGTTCATTTTCTTAAAGTGCCCCTATTATGCCACTTTAAATGTTGCTAATATTGTTTTATGAGTCTCTTAAAACAGGTCAGATGGCGCAGTCCTTTAGGATTGGTCTACCGCTACAGCAGTCCACAGAGCTTGAACCAAAACTATACTTTCTGACAAATTTGCTTTTGTAAGCGAATCTGGTACACCTCTACGTTGTGAACTTCAGCATTGTATAACACTGCGTTAAACATTGTTTATCATTACTTAAACTAATAAGACAGACAGTCAAGCTGCATCAATCACAATGTTTAGACTACAGCTGAACAACAGAAACGTAAGTTAGCCGGTTACACAACATAACGTACACAAATACGTATTTTGAACGATCGCTAGATTGTACTGCTGAGGTGTTGTTGAAAAAATGAATGTTAACCACTCGTTCTTTGTAGATTCATCTTTCAGAAGGGCATATAAAACAAATTTACTCTCACAGGATACAGCGTCTTCTTCACATGATGTAATCCACATGGAAATTGTACTGTTTGTGTACAGATTCAAATAGCTGACGACTCGTTTAGGCGACGAATGTGAGTCGACTCTTTTTTTTTGATAGACAATAATTTTATTTATTGTGCACTGTCGGTGTCACAACATTGCAGTTTATGTTCACATACAGCTACATAACACACTGCATGTATCATATTTGAAAAGGCATAATAGGGGCACTTTAAGGGTTGTTGGGGTCCCCTTTTTTTGTGCAAAACAGTCAAATGCATGTCATTGGCTACCGTCACTTGAGAGTCAAAAAAGGTATAGGCCAATTACAGGCATGAAGAAATTAATACTCCTAATGATATATTAGGTCTTATAAAGTGAAATTTTTGGGTTAACTATTTCTTCAAGGCCCATGCACCCATGACCAAACCTATGACAATTAAAATAGAGTCGTGAAAAACATTTAGTCTATAAACAATAGTCTATATCACAATCATAATGATAATCGAGATCCGATGGAATTGGCATTACTTTCAGAACAATTATTCTCAAGCTAATGAATGATAAAAACATCACCAGGCAATCAAAATCCATTTTAAAGTTTTTTAAACAAAAAAACAGTGTTATCATGAACAGTATTAACTCTCTCATTTTGTGTTAGCCATACAACTTTGATATGCCATGAAGGGTGCATGAGTAAATCAAAGATATTTTATCTTTGGGAAAAAGGTCCCTTTAGGATATTGGTCACACTTAAACACCCATCCCAGCAGCACATGGACTCGCTCTGCCTCATTACAGGAAATGAGCGTGATGGGACTCCCTGCATTACTTAGCTTCTCCATCAGCTCATTCCCATCTGAATTATCAGACTGATGCAGCACTCAATATCCACCAATTTAATGTACAATACTACATTTGAACTCTTTCTAAAAAAATTGTGAATGATGCTTGCTGTAAAAAATTCTCCATCAAACCAGGGTTTTCTGTAGTGATAAGAAACATACATTCACACAGCAACAAAATACAATTGACAGCCCTGAATTTCAATCCTTATAGGGGTCATAAACTGCCTTTTGTATTATTTTGTTTTTGTATAACTTTGTATAACTTTTCAAAGTTTCCCTATAATGTTAGCAAGTTGTCTTTATATCAAAAATATATTGCTTTTATATAAAAAATATATATGTTTGTTATACTATGGTCTATCTACAACAATAAAAGAAGCAAACCCCCAGAAGACACTGAGCAAATAAATATAATAAACAATATGGTAAAAATTACAAACTATATCCATGTTTTCTACCTTTTTTATTTACAGAAATCAAATTTCTCTCAATCTCTCTCATAGACATACACAGTACAGACTCGCACACACATGCAAAGACATGTGAAAAGCTACATGACATTTCTCAGAAGTTCTTGAAGCAGTTTTCTAGTAGAGGCTGCATTTAGTCGTATTGCGAAGTTATGGCGTTTCCATTAACTAACATTATGCGGCTAA
Organism: Enteromius unitaeniatus; assembly: GCA_032359435.1. Classification (NCBI taxonomy): domain Eukaryota; kingdom Metazoa; phylum Chordata; class Actinopteri; order Cypriniformes; family Cyprinidae; genus Enteromius; species Enteromius unitaeniatus. Next base: position 10,230,716 of record JAUMHI010000067.1, on the reverse strand, counting down.
AACGTTACCCTTTGCCTCTCTCGATAAGTCAGCAACGATTTTTAAATTGAGATTTGATGGATTTTAGATACATTTATTTGTATGCATCTATCTTTACAGAAGTAGCATGGAGAGATGCTTCAGAAACATGCACAGCGAGGCTGGAATAAACAGAAGCATCAAACCAGTGGTCACAAAAGCTTCATGCCCTTATCTGTGTAAGGATTCGCGGGACTCGTTCGGATCCATTTGCAAATGGATCCGGGGCAAATCAAAACTTTGCATCCTCCTGGAGTCATGGCCGAACTTAAATGCTCGGGGGAAGCCCAAAAACGGCGAGAAAACACCGGGGTACATGGGCCAAAAGGGTCCGGATGGGAACGTTAATACTTGGGTGAAGGTTCCCGCTGCTGCTCGGTGGAGAGGGCCTGAGAGGCGCGATCCGTGATAGAGCCCCCCCCCCTGCGAGCGGCTCCTGAAGCGAGCAATGATCCGACGTCGGGGCCTCCCACGTGGTCTGGGGGCTGGCTTCTCGGGATGCTCCTGGTGAAACCTCTCGGTGAGAGTGGGGTCCAGTATATCCTGGGCATTAACCCAGGACCTCTCCTCCGGGCCAAAGCCTTCCCAGTCGATCAGGTACTGGAGGAGCCGTCCCCGACGCCGTGAATTCAGGATCTCTCGGACCTGGTAGATCTGCTCGTTGTCCTGGAGCAAGGGGGGAGCATCTGGTACCGTAGCCTCGTCCTGGTCCCCCTCTCCGTCTGGAGCAGCAGCGGCCTTGAGCAGAGAGGAGTGAAAAGTGGGTGAGATCTTGTAACAGGCAGGTAAGTCTAATCGGTAAGATACTGGGGAAATCTGTCTAAGTATTTTGAAAGGACCCACGTACCTCAGGCTAAGTTTGCGGCAGGCGGAGGCGGAGATCCCTGGCGGAGAGCCATACCCATTGACCCGGCTCGTAGGCGGGGTGAGGCCTTCGGCGGCGGTCGGCCTGTTCGGTGACCCTTCGCATGGCCTGCTGCAGCTGAGTGTGGGCGGCGTCCCAGGTCTGTTCGCTGCGCTGTAGCCAGTGATCCACAGAGGGTAGGTCGGTGGGTTGATAACCCAAGATGCACTGGAACGGGGTCAGTCGGGTGGCTTGCTTGCGGAGGGAATTCTGGGCATACTCCGCCCAGATGAGATACTGGCTCCAGTCCCCTTGGTTCTTGTGGCAATAGGAGCAGAGGAAGCGAATGAGCTCCTGATTGAGATGCTCCGCCTGGCCATTGGATTCCGGGTGGTAGCCCGAGGTGAGGCTGACATTAATTGACATTAATAACAGCGATGGAGCATGTCCTGGAAAATGTCATTGACCAGGGCCTGAAAGACCGAAGGGCTATTGGACAGTCCGAAGGGCATGACGAGATACTCGTAATGGCCGGTCGTGGTGGAGAACGCCGTCTTCCACTCGTCTCCCTCGCGGATGCAGACGAGGTTGTAGGCACTCCGCAGGTCGAGCTTTGTGAAGAAGTGGGCCGACCGAAGCTGTTCCAGAGCAGAGGGGACCAACGGCAGCGGGTAACGGTACTTTACAGTGATCTCATTGAGGGCCCGGTAGTTACAAATGCTGTTAAAAATATAAATGTATCTGAATTGCTTCATTTTCAATTTTTAATTGTAATTTAATTGTAAACAATGCTAGTGACCGTAAATGGCGAAAGTTGACACTAACATAAGGGAAACATTAACATTAAGCTAGACACAAACACATGTGAAAAAGGACAACTGTGTGCACCCAGCGTTTTGGTTTTGACCTCTTTTATCTTTGTTGCATCTCAACAGGAAGTGGTGGTCACTCTGTACGTGATGCGACAGACAGTCTCATGGCAGGTGTTTCAGCCCGAGTGACCTAATTAAGTTTACAGTGGTGCTTATCTGATTATGTTTGTACATTGTTGTTTATTGTTTTAATATTTATTAGAATCAACTATCTTTTTTGAGTTGCGCTGCGCTGAAGGGAACTGTGAGAACTTCTGTCTTTGCTGCAAACATCACAAACTGGGATCTTAGATAGTTGCGTCAGATCAGAGGCCTCGGTTTGCTTCGGGTTTTTGTAGAAGATTGAAAAAAATGAGGAAGGGGCTTTGGGTTCAGAGAAGAGCAGAAAACCACAACGATGATTAGACTGTAACTTGGTTTATAATTGAAACTGTAGTGTGTGCACGGCGCTGCATGTTTTAACAACATGTGTGTGAATTAGGTTTAGTAGGGTTTGCAAGTCCAATAAATTAAGCGAATGCTTCAAAGAATTATAGTGTATGTTCAACTAGTTTAACCACCTCAATAAATGTATTGTTATTATTAATCTAGGTCAGGGTTTTTTACCTGTAAGTTATGTACTAAAGTGTGGTTTGTGCCAGTGGAATTTGCAACTTGTGCATAATGATTTCTAGAGATGGATGTGTGGTGGTGTGTGCATATGCATTACAAGGGAATGGTGTGGGTGGAAGAGATGCTTCTGATGGCCTGGTCGTAATACTGCTGTATATAGACTTAACCAAAACTCTAGCTAATGTTTAAAGAGTGCGTCACACATGTTAGTTGCAATATACAATCATGTAAAATCAATAAAAACAAAAGACTTTGACAACCTAAGCTTATTTTACCGCCTGGTAACTGGACTGGTTGATTTACAAGCTTGGACCAGCCTTCAATTATGTTTATTCCAAAACAGTAGCCATTTTTCAGGTAAAACATACTGTTCCAACAAAACAGAGCATAAGAAAAACAATATTTATCATTTGAAAACTGGGCAAGGCGATTTTGCACATAAAAAATAAAATGTGGACAGTTTTCATCAAAAATCTATGCCTACATTGCAAAATACGCAATGATGTAGCCACCAGAACAGAAGAACTTCACAAGGGCGGGACTACAGAGTGTGGTCGGCTCAAACGCACAGCATATGAAAGCTTTTTTTTTCTTCTTTTTTCTTTTGTAGGTTCGAGAAGTAAAAGTTTAGCTAATTATCGATTTGATGAAATAGTATAAATTAAATCTGTAGATACTGGATGCGTTAGGTCCGTCTCAGATCCGGTTCTTTGTGTCTTCGGTCACTTGGCTGTTCTCGCAGCTAAACCCCATCATGTGGAATTCGGTTATCTTTAGGACAAAATGAGGATTAATATTAGCAAAACAACGTCCTTATGTCTCTTCCTGTTGGTCATGAATGGTAAGTCGTTTAGTTCTGTGACTTCGACTTAAAAATATAAAGATGATATTTGTTCGCTTATTCTCATTTAGATCATTTGTCTATTTTTCCCCCACATAACACAAAACATTATGGTTAAAGTTATGATTAAATCCTTGTATCTCTGTGGGTTTTATTAACATGAGCTCGAGTAAGGCTTGCCTAACAAACATCATCGTTAACTACGTAACGTTAGTAGGGAAGTGTTGGATCAACCATTGGGAATCCTTTTGTAGTTTCACACATCGCCTGTATCTTACTTGAATCGGTTCACAAACAGAGCACCATTCTGCGTGAAGGTACATTCAACTGACAAAGTTTAACATAATAACGTTTAATAAACATAATTAGGCTATAAACAACAGATATTAACATTCCCATTAAGCCCCCGTCCATTCTACAGTCTTGACAAATATTCTGCAATTGCTGTATTTGTTTTGTTTTATTGTGTTTTCTAATTATTTTGTTCATTTTATTTGGAAGTGCATCATTTGTAATAAACTCTGTAGACCTATAAAAAACCTGGACCACACAATATTTGGCCGAGGTACAACTATTTGAAAGGGTGCAACAAAACTAAATATAGAAAAATCAAGTTTTGACCAAGTTAAAAAATCAAAGTTAAAACCAAGTTTTAGCAATGCATATAAAAAATTCAGTTTTGATATGTTTACAGTAGGAAATTTATCAAATATTTTCAAAGGGGCATGATATTAATATCCTAATGATTTTTAGCATAAAAGAAAAATGGATGATTATGACCCATACAATGTATTCTTGGCTATTTCTACAAATACACATGTGCTGGTTTGGTGCTCCAGGGTCACTTATATTCAGTTTTTACCTGGTATTTCAAGCTTAATTTATTTACATACACTGGGAATAGTATTTTTTCCCCCTATAATTCCAACAAAGAATTACAGTATAATTAGAGTTTTATTGTAGTATTTGATATTATTAAATTCTATTTATGAATTTATCTTACTTGCAAACTTACAGTTTATCCTACAAAACTGTTTCTAAATGCTTTTCAGGTGTTTTTGGTGCTGATACAGATGTAAAGAAGTCAGTGTCTGAAGGAGATTCAGTCACTCTAAACACTGATGTTACTGAAGTACAGAGAGATGATCAGATACTGTGGAGGTTTGGACCTGAAGAGACTCGTATAGCTGAACTATATAAAGGCAGCATTGATATGTTTAAGAGTAATGAGACGTTTGGAGACAGACTGAAGATTAACTCTTTCACTGGATCTCTGATCATCAGAAACATTAGTACCACAGACTCTGGACTTTATAAACTAGTGATTTACAGAAACAGAGGGAAATCAGAGAAGATATTCAATCTAACTGTCTACGGTAAGACGAATATGACTTTAAAAATTTTAAATATGTGACAACTCTGAAAATTAACATTTGTGTTACAAAAATGAAACTACTTTTTTATGTCTGAAACCCATTACTCTTTTCTAATACATTAACTAATATACTTTTAAAAACTAATATTCAACGCAGTCTTTATTTTCTGTACAATTGTTATGTATGATGTCTTTGTGTTTTTGTTTTTGGAATGTAAACGTATTGATTTTTAGTTTGTAGTCCTGTTTTCTGTCTGTCGCTCCTAAAATATGCCCTGTCTTGTTGGTTAATTTACACTTTGTGAATATATAGCCATGCATTTTCTTGTTCTTTGTTGGGTCTTTTCAGTCAAAGGTGATAATGTTGTGTAGCTCAGTTCTAATTTCTTGGATATTTTAATTATTATTTTGCTTATTTTGTTTTTATTATTGTTTCGCTTCATCTGCGTTTGGATCCTGCTGTCTGAGTTTGCCCACATTACAATAATTTAATCTACGTGTTTTCCAGCTCATCTGCCTGTTCCTGTCATCTCCAGTAACTCCTCAACATGTTCAGTGTCCAGATGTTCACTGCTGTGTTCAGTGGTGAATGAGGGTCATGTGACTCTCTCCTGGTTCAAAGGAAACAGTTTATTGTCCAGCATCAGTGTGTCTGATCTCAGCATCAGTC
>JAUMHI010000067.1:10206880-10225384 GCA_032359435.1 Enteromius unitaeniatus | reverse complement strand
AAAAGGGTCCGGATGGGACCGTTAATACTCGGGTGAAGGTTCCCGCTGCTGCTCGGTGGAGAGGGCCACAGACAATCTGAGCCGACTAGCACTACAGATATGTGCAGTTTAAACTGTCTATGCATTAATGGCAGGGAAAGACCCTTAAACTCGAGAATGAACACATATTAAGTGTTTCTTGGAGGTTATAACACATTAAAGAGTGATCATGTGACTTTTTACATATCCCATGTTACCTGTAAACGTGGAAAAAACTGCAAAACATGCAGTTTTGTGAAATACTCCTTTTTTCGAATTGCCTGAAAAACCACTTCATGCAAGCATAAAAAATTTTGTCATATATGGAAGTTTTTGCGCAATTGACACGTTTCCATTCATTGTAATTAGCACAATTTGAAGGGCTACTGTTGCTTCAGCAACTATAACGTCAACAATGTCTTGTAAGAAATCCCAATGCTCTGTGTTTGCATGTAAGAATGAACATTAGAGTCTCAATTTTCTCCCAACATCTGAGCTGCTTTACATTTTTCGAGGTAATAGTGATGGGTCTTTCTTGAACGATTAGTTTTTTCTAAGCTAATCTTTAAAGTGACGCGGGAAGAATGAGTTACCTCAAAATCTTCCCAAGTAAAGGGTTTGGGAATATGCGGCTCATTTGCATTTAAATTGATACACTCCAAAAACAGCTATTTTTATACACACCCCTAAAATGACATTTTCCAGCATTTAAAATAAATGATCTGTTGGGTGTTTTGGGCTGAAACTTCACAGACACACTCAAGACCAATATTACATCTAGGGCATAAAAGGTGCACTTTAATAACTGCATTATCCTGCATATCAATGGCTCAAGCCTCTGTTATTAGCTCTAAAATGATGTTTTGAAAATGGCAATGGAAGTTTTATGAGGTGAACAAGATATCCTGATGTGGTTAGTAAAATTATTAGAGAAATAATGCACTCCAGAAGTGATAATGTGGCCAAGACACTGGAGCCTATTAATGGAACGGTTTTCTCCATTCTCAAACAAATGAAGACATTAGATTTTTACTGACTGAACGCAAGTGCTTATTGTGAAAGAAAGTGCAACGGTTTCCACAAATTATTAAATATTTTTGGTTTGCTTGGGTGGTTGATATTACATAGGTCTATTAATAAGGAAGGGGGCCCCAAAATATTGTTTTGCCTTTGTCACGAGAGGTATATCTTGAAGTAAGAGGTAAATCTTGCAATTTAACAGCCGTTTAAGTGTAGAAAATTCTGTTGTCATCTCATTGGTCATCTCACTGCATCACACTCTCAATACAAACATGGTCTGTGTCAAATTGTTGAGTGGTTGACTGTTCATTTGTTCGTTTCTTTGATTATGTTAAGCACCAACTAGTGGTTGTTTAACCAACTAGTGGGAGCTTATCATCCTTTACCCTCCTTGCTCCAAAGAGCGAGTATCTTTAGGTCCTCCTAAGTCCAGCTGTTGGGATGGACACTGCAAGGACCTACTTCAATGGGTGAGAAGACTAATTCCATGACAGAGGGTGGAGAAGTTATGGTAAGTCGATGTACACCTTTTCTCTCAGACTCTGGTGCAGAAAATCCATTCCCTGTTGTATTAGAGAATTAATTCCTTGTGTGCATCCTCAGTATCATTTACAAGAGAGAAATTAATCAAGGACAGGTCCTGTCCTGCTTTGGCACTCTGAACTCTTTCAATATGCAATTCTGCCCACGCATGGCCCATTGTTCAGTCTTGGTTGTTCTGTTCCAGTTCATCATCTTGTGCCTAGCCCTGGCTATTCAGCTTGTGATCAGCTTAATCTTAGTTCTGCTGTTGGAGCCTTGAATTTACCTCTGGAATTATATCCCTATAAACATGTCTTTGCAGGGCCCATACTGGCATTTGCGTGCAAAGTGGACTATGGCCAGTCCACACAAAACCTAAATAGGTCAACTGCGGGTTTGCCTAGGCGAGGCCCACAGCTCTCTATGAGCAGCCAACACTATTTGACTGCCCATATTAATCCAATGATGGTCAGCCATGAGTTTGTTAATAAGAATTTTGTGGGCAGTTTTCTTCCTTTCCACTAAGGGTGCTAGGGCGTTTTAGGGTTCCTTAAGTGGTAGAGAGGGTTAGCAATAGCAAGCATCAGTAGCCAACATGGCTCACCTACTGAACACATTGTGCTGTATCCTGGTTGGGAAATATTTAATTTCAAGCCCAGTCTAAAGATGTTTTTGTGTAGTATTTCTTCTGTTTTAAAGGGTGTATAGGGGACCAAAAAAACTGTTTCTTGTAGTACAATTCTGCATCTTCATCCTGTGCTCTGAAAAAGTTGCAACATTAAATTATTTTCATAGAGTGTGCGGACAATACGTTTTTCTTTTTGGTTAACAAAGAGAGACGTACAAAATATGCAGAGCAGTGGGGTGCGAGGGCTGGGATTAAGAACCGGTGCTGTACCTGGAGATCTTTCAGAGTTCAGTACCAGCCCTGATTAAACAAACATGTCTGTAATTATCAAGTGGTCCTTCAGATCCTAACTATGTGGTTCAGGTGTGTTTGATCAGGACCAGGGTTCTGTTTCTTCTTCTTGCTTTATGCAGGGCCACAGACTTATAAGTAGCACCACCTATCTCTCAAATGGCCATTGACCAGGACCAGGGCACCCCTGTTGTAGACCATTAATAGTGTGGACTAAGTTAGGCCTGCAGGGCCAGCAATTACCCTATATTCACACCAGACGTGACTTGCACGAATATATCATGCTATTTGCGCATACTTGGACGCTTGAGCATTTTGAGTTTACTCGCTTCATTGGTGCGTGAAATTTGATTCACAGCAAACACAAATTCACTTAATAGGAGGGGATTCTGACATGACGTAAAATTAGTTTTGAGTATATCTAACTTTTGTTTAATAAATCTAGTATTAATTTGCTTTTTATTCCTGTTTCTATAAAAGTACGAGGATGTGTCGTACAGCTCCTCCACATGCAATGACGGGGATTTTGTCCTCCATAGTTTCAGAATTCTGCCTCTGCTTGCTAGTCATCACGTCACTACTAAAGCAAGCTCCTGATTGGTTAATGCGGCACAAATTTTCGCCAAAGTTTTTCAACTTGAGCAGTTCGCGCGAACCACGTGTCACGCATGTCAAATGTAAGGGGCCAACATGAGAACCATAGTCTCCACCTTTTCCAGTTCTGTTATGGCCTGTATTGTGACCTGCAACTGTTCTGTTGAAGCCTTGTTCTTTTATGTAGTATCTGTTGGGGCAGCATTGGATGGCTCCTTTGCCAAGTGTTTCCCCAGACCTTTACATTATTTCATAATGATTTATCTCCATTTAATGTATTGGTAAAATAGGTCCGTATTATTTGTGTCCAAATCTTGATTTTACAGTTGTTAAAGTTGTGAATCTTTGTGGTTGATGGTATAGGCATTCAGTGATATTCCAGTGGGTTAAGGTGGCTGTAGTTTTCCAAAATGAAAATGTAACTTGTATAGTGTGGGTTGGTCTTGTAGAGTAACTTGGATATTGTTAAAAAATTAAGTAATATTATGAATTTTCTTATATGCAAATATTTTAACATATTTGGGGTTGGATGTAGAAAATTCTGCTGTGATCTGATTGGTTGACAAGTCCAGATAATAGCACCTGTAGCCTTTTATTAATTAAGCCACAGGGTGCTTATCAAATGGAAGGCTGCAAGATACCCGAGACTCTGTCCTTCTTAGTTTTGTCCTTCAGAGTCTTGTAGGCTAGAGTACTTCTCTGCATGAAATGCTAGAATGAGTCAGTTTAGTAAGTGTGCTTGTGTGTTGCAATATTACTGTCAGATCCAATATAGTCGACACAACATTCTTTTAGTTTTAATCTTTCTGAAAATCTCATGTTGATTTGTGCCTTGTTTGTAAACAAATCCATAATATAAAGTGATTAAAGGACGTTTTTACAGACTGTCTAGATCTTCATTAAAAATCTTGTGTTAGGATGTAAGGATCAGGAGGAAGTCATTGCTGTGGCACTGAACATCATTGTCTTCGTTTCTAACCATATTTATTGTTTGACTTCTGTGCAGATCTTTGTTTGACCTATTTACAAATTAAAGTATGACGTGTGTGAATCGATGGGCAGGGATAAATAGACATGTAATTTTTATATTTAAGTAGTCATTATTTGTTTTCTTTTCATACAAAAAGAATAGTGTAGCTTCATAACATTACGGTTGAACCACTGATGACGATGTCTTTCATACTTTTATGGGCCTTAACAGTGTTATTTACTTGGCAGTCAATGGGACAATCACAAGCATCCCAGTTTTCATCCGAGATATCTTAAATTGTATTGTGAAGACCAATGAAGCTTTTACAGATTTGGAATGACATGAGGGTAAGTGATTAATGAAAAAAAATTCATTTTGGGGTGGAGTAACACTTAATGTAATTATGTCCCCACTGGATGCAACAAATCATTTGTATGTGCATGTGTAAAAAGACACATTGTATAAAATAATGTGCTTTCTGTAGCATCATATGACTATCATAGCTATCATTTTACACTGATTTATGAATACATTATGGATAGAGTTAGGTTTAGAAGCAGGGATTGGGCTAAGTCTATATTTCTGGACAGTAATGTTGATCCAGGATCAGAGTCTGATCACTCAGAAAAGTAATATAGCACACCTTAAACACTGTTTATCATTTACCCAAACAGCATGAATAATTCAAAATAATTCTATGCTTATGTTTGTATAAGGATTGTAACTCTATTCCCCGGTTTCACAGACATGGCCTTAATGCTAGTCCCAGATTAAAATGCATATATATTCAATCTAAAGATGCACACAGGCAACATTTTCTAAGGCATTTTTATAAAAGCTGCTTAAATATCTTTAAATTTAACTAAGCCCTGTCTGTGAAACCAGACCTATTGGTAACGTTGATGCTGTGCTTGGCCATTATGTGATTAGTCCTCACCCATTCCCATGTATTTCTTTTGTCAAATGTCTAGGTGCTTTACTGCCACCTGTTGTTCATCCAATATACTGCATGATGGAACACTTGACTACCTCTGCATAGTCTCAGACTCAGACATGCCCTCAGACATCTGATGCATATGGTACACTTTTCTGGAAACACTTCAGCAGTGTCAAAGTCATCATCTGATTGGTTGAATTTGAGCGGATTTCCGGGGGGCGCGAGTGTTGCGTTTATTTTCGGTCCTCTGGGGAACAAAGCGCAGACGTGTGATAGCGGAAGAAAAACTCTTGTGTACTCTATTGTACCTCATTAGAACACTTCAGCAAGATATGCAGATCGCCAAACTTGTGTCATGAAGAACGCCAACAAACTCCTCCAGCAGAATAGTAAATTCAGCTGTCCTTACAGAGTCATGTCTACAAAATAATCTGCGTTTGTTAGTTTTAGATGCGTTGAAGGTCTCTGAACAAAGTCTGCTGTTGTGGGGACATTTCCACACCCCGAAACATGACGCTGAACGAAACAAACTGAGATTGGTTGTTTGACATTATGGCATTATGGGCAGGCCTTGCCAAAGAAAGCGGCTGAATTCCAGACCTTCAGCCATCAGTCTGAAGGTCTGGCTACGCGAGACTAACCTCTGCATCCACCACTAGCAACAATCTGGGTAAAAGCATATTAAGTTTAGGAGACCAAAGATTGCAAAATACACCGTTTACTAAATGTTGACAGATCTTTTAACATACTGATTATAAAGACAGAAAGAAATTTTATTCTTGAACACTGTGACCGCACATTCAGTGACTCTCCACAAGGAAAGGGTCGTCTTCACTCTCGCTCTCATCCAGAAACTCCTGTCGCAAGGGTGACTTCTCTGAAGCCATTGCTTCCATTTGGAGGACATCCCTCTTACGATGCAACCAACGAACCCAGTCTTGTATGCGGCTGAACTTGGCAGAGCGAAGGTGCCAGATTAGAAGAGCACAGATCAGGACACTCATCAAAGAGGCTAGAGGAGGGTGAAGAATTTCAGGATACATTTATTAGTTCAGTTCACTCACGTAGGGTTTTTTCCCCAGTCATTCAACTTATTATGGCCTAATTTTAAAACAAGCTAACTTATTTTATGCTGAAAAATATTTTGTATTATAGAGCTTAAAGTTATTTTTGAACTTATCACAAATGTCAATACGATCACTGGAAACAGAAAAGAGTAAGGACCTTTTTTTTTTATTTTTTTTTTATAATACCTGTGGCAATTACAAAGACTGCCTGACTTTGGGAAGCCCTATCCGCCGTGAAGTCGATCACAATAGGGCTGGTCACTTTGTCTGAGGATATGTTCACCTAAAACCACAGGAAGGAGAACAAGATAATAGAATGCGTGTTATTTCACCACCTGCTGGACAGAAGCAGTGTTATCAGCTCAGCCCAGTATTACACACAATATGATAAAATTACTACATTACCATTCAAAGGTTTAGGATTCATAAGATAAAAAAATAAAAAATAAAAATAAAAAAAATAAAAGTTTTAAAGTGCTTACCCAGGCTGCATTTACTGAAAATACAATAAACAGCAATATTGTTAAATAAAAAATAAATAAAAATAATATATTTTGTATATTTAAACAGTTTAATATACTTTATCTTCAATATATTTTAAACTCATCATGAAATTAACTTTTTTTTTTTTTTTTTTTAAATCAGCAGTAATTTTTTGTCCCCTTTTTGTGGAAACATTCTTTTTTCGGGATAGATTTTTTTTTATTTATTTTATTTTTTTTTTAAATAGAAGGATAGAATCGTTTTTTATAGAAACAATTTTTGTTTTGATTTTTTTTTATAGAAACAAATCTTTAATTATCCTCTATAAATGTCTGTATGGCAACTTTTGATTGCAAGAAAATCTGTTATTCAGTGTGTAACAGCTCTTAAGTGAATGAGAACGTCCTGCAAAGTTTTAAATCTAAAAGGGCACCTTGTACAAAGTTATTGTCTCTCAAAAAGTCAACTCTCAGTCATTGAAGAGAGTCGTGTTTAAAATTAATCATGTTGATGTTAACATGAAAAACTAGCATATTGCCTGCCCACTTGGTTGTTTCGTGTTGGTCTGAATGACAATGCTAGTTCATTCTTTGCCACTAGGTGCTGCTTTAGAAACTATACAAATACCATTTCTTCCCAGTAAGTAAACAAATCAGCACTGTGCTTACAAATGCTGCTTTATCAGAAAAAAATAAACATTTGACCAATCACCACTTATTAGCATCACACAAAGGAGGAGTTTGAAAAAAAAAAAAAAATTCTATACATTTATTTTATATATAGGTGTTCCTAATAATCCTTTAGGTGAGTGTGTGTGTGAGATATATATATATATAAAACATTAACATTTACAAGTGATAACACTCCTTTAAAGCTGTTAGTAAAGTAGAACCTGCCTGTTGCAGCTCTTGCTGATATCCATGGGCCTGAACCAGCAGCTGATGTGTACCTGGAGCCACGAGAGTTGTGAAGTGACCCTGACTGTCTGCATGAACATTCACAGAGACATTCACCACAACAACAGCATCCGACACCGGACGGCCTTTACTGTCCCTCACAACACCACTCAGCCTTCTATGAACCTTCAAAAGGTTAAACAAGAGGAAAACAAATTAAAATAAGCTTAAGTGGCATGAAATTCTGTTTTTTAGATAGGGTAGTTTGTGTCCACCTCCAGCAGCATGCGGAAAAGAGGCAGTCTGTTCTCCATCCACAGCGAGAAGAGCTGACGTTCAGATGGGAACAAACAACAGCCAGTGTATACTGTGATCTCAGGACAAACGCCTACATCCAAACTGAAGTCCTGAAAGAGAAACATTTATATTTTCTTAAAGACATACAAATGGAAACATAAAGAAAATGAAATTTAAGCGCTACATTGTAAGAGAATATAAAGGATATACAAAATATTCAATATCTGATATTCAGATGATCGTAAATGACTCCAGTACCTTCATACTGCCAGTGTGAGCACTGAAATCTGCACCCCTAAGGATCCCTCCTGGGATTTTCTCTGTTGGGTTGATTCCAAATCACAAAGCATGATATGAAGATGAGTCCATAATTATGTAATTATAGTAGTATTTAATGGCGTTTGAAAGTCTGTCAAAAATACCTGACTTTTTTGTACATCGCAGGTTACCCAAGCGCATTAAAGGATGACTGCTGGCATACAAGGAGGCCAAATATCTCAACGTCTCCTCATTTTGTGCTGTGGAGTCATGATTAATCAATTTCTTTATGAGCTGTATAAAACTACATCTCCACGTACAGCTGCCATAACATGACTTTCAGCATTATATGATATTTCTTCTGACACTGCATTGTTTCTAATATGAAAATCACGCTCTGCAGCATCTTTGTAAAAAAATTCCATCAAACAAACACACAGGTTTCATAGATGGGGCTTAGCCTAAGCCAGGATTAGGCAATAGTTCAATTAGGACATTTAAATGTTTTTTAAATAAAATGCCTTAGAGGAAAAAAAAAAGAAAAAAAAAAAAAGCATTACTGCTGTGCATCGTAAACTGAAATAAAATGAGTTTGCATGCTAAAACATAATTTAAAGCTATAAATAATCATTTTTAAAAAAGAAAAAAAAAACAAGATACAGTCTATTGCACCTACAAGAATAACTTAAAACCAAAGACTTAAAAAAATACACTTGAAGAAAAAAAAAAAAAAAAAAGCAGCTGTTGGATCATTTAAATGCCAGTTTGGTACTTAAAAGTGGGGGGCCCTAAACAAAGAATGGGTAAATATTAATAATGTAAAAAAAAATATATATATATATATATATTTACCATGCTGAATAGGTCTGTCATAGGGGTATGTGGTCAGCAGAGAGCCTCCCTCCAGCACTACTGAGAGAGAGAAACCCCCTCCATAAATCAGATCCATCACTGCACGCGTCTCTGGCTGTGCGGATGCATTGCCTAAGTATAAAAACAAACCTTATACTTATTTTAACCAAAGCTTTAAAGTCTTCAATGACTTTAATTGCGGAGAGTGTTGACTGACCATAGAAGAAATCAGTGTCCAGGTCTGTGCCATGAGCGTTTGTGTACCCCTTACTGGACGAGCAGAAGCCCTCTTGTGCCTGCTCTCTACCATCAGGGTTCACACATGGGAGAATCAGTATCCTGCTCCTGTCAATCAGCTAAGAAGGAAGAAACAAAAACTGCATTACTGACCCATACACAAAATTTGTTCTCTGAACTTAGTGAGCTGCCTAAATGGTATGATAAATGCATCACAGTCCCACTGAAACAATGATGCTCCAAAAGGTAGGAAGAATAATTATGCTGGGTTCCTTTGGCCTAATTATAAGGCAGCATAGCACACATACTTTACAGTGGAAGTAATATCATAATGCATTTCACGTGATTCACATTCAGATTGAACCACTGATGGCAGATGGAGTATTCTGATGATGCGTTTCATACTTTCTGGACCTTGACAGTGTAATTTAATTGACAGTCACAAGCCTCCCGGTTTTCACCTAAAATATATTAAACTGTGTTCTGAAGACAAACAAAACTTTTACTGGTTTGGAACAACATGGAGGTAAGTGATTTATTATAAATGAAGTGTCCCTTTAACAACATGCTAAAATGCTCTGTATTTGACTGCAAAACTTCTAGATTGTAACAGAAGGATGCTATGGGTTTATTGAGAGGTTTTGTGAAGCTTACCTTGGAGATGGCAGGATTCCTGCCATAGTTGAGGCAAAGAACAGAAGCAAGTTCAAGCAGCAACTCTGGACCTGCTGCTGCATTACCATGGACTCCAGCCACAAAACGGATCTTGGGAACAGCAGCTTGAGGGAGCTCCAAATTGCCAGCAATTTCAAAGGCCCAGATAGTTCTAATCTCAGTGCTTTGACCCAAACTAACCAGAGGAGAAGGGAGAAAGATGGATCAATACCAACTGAAGATTTCTAACATAATTTACCTTCCAACTTCATTCAATAAACACCCATTATCTACTTGATGTTTGCCGTAGACGTTTTGTTTATGCCGTTCCAGATGGATAATTACTGACCAAATCGTCACAGTGTTTGTGGTGCTTGCTATTATACAAAGAAACAGCTTCAGTATTACATACCTGTAAAGCCGTGTGATGCGAGGGAAGTTTAAGGTCAATCCACGCAGGAATTCAGAGCGTTCCTTGTAGGTTCTGTATTTCAAGGTCTGAGCAGGGAGAAGGCTGCGGACCAACTTATCAAGCCCACCAGGAGATAAAAGCAGTTCCACCAGTTTCTCAAAGTTCTTCTGTTCTACTTCCTCAACAGATGGCTGCAATGTATCTCTGGCCAGCTTAAAGTCCACCTGCTCAACACGAGTCTCCAACACCCGGACAGATGTAGATACTGGAGTATAACTGGATAGATTACAGGAAACATAATGGCTGACCCAATTTAGAACTGGCATGCCGTTCATTTGCCCATTTCTCACCCTGGAGCAGAAGCGGTGATATGGTAAGAACCAGGAGCCAGAGGTCTCCAGTATTGGCCTGTGCTGGTGGTGTGGACATGATGGCTTGAGCCTTCCACCATGACTGTGGCATTAGCAATGCCTTTGCCAGAATGGCCATCAGTCACAATACCCCTCACAAACAAATGAACCTGACATATGGGGAATCACATAAACCATACAACATTAAAAGGAATAGCTCACCAAAGAAAATCCCTCACCTGTTGTATAAAGTACAAGAGTGCTTTGTGATTCTTCTCCCAGTATTCTGAGAGCAACTTCTCTGGTGGAAGCAGCTCACAGCTCAGTCCAATGTTAACAGCTAAAGTGTCCGTGCTGTGATATGCCCAAGTCAGCATATCTATTCCTACCATCAGTAAAAAAAACAAAAAAAAACAAAGAGTGTTGATTTCCAAGTGAAACAGGACACTCTAGGAATATGTATTTCTGAATAAACAAATCTAATTAAATAATAATTGCACAATATCCTTCAAAACTGTAGGTTCAGTAAGACTTTTAAAGGAATCAAATTAAAAGGAACAAAGCGACAATAAAAAGACTTATAATGTTACAAAATATCTACTTTAAATAAATGCAGTCCTTTCAAACTGTCCATTCAAAGAATCCTAAAAAAAGCCTATCATGGTTTCCCCCAAAATACTTTACAGCACAACCGTTTTCAACATTGATAATAGTGGTAAGAGGTTTGATGAGCACCAAATCAACATTTTTGAAGAATTTCTGAAGAACCATCTGACTTAAGACTGGTGTAATGGCTGCTGAAAATCCAAATTGTTCATTTAAAATGGTAATATTTCCCAATTTTACTGTAATTTTGAACAAATAAATGCAGCCTGTGTCAGTACAAGAGGCTTTAATCAATAACAAATACAACTCCTCTAGCCATTCCCAAAAATGTGAACTGTAAATAAAAGCAAGCTCTGATGTAATATTAATTTTAATCAGTGATTATGCTATAGTCTGACCTGTGACTGCTGGTCGATGGTGCTTAATGGCTTTTTCTTCTCTGGTTCTTGGCACATCACAGGCCTGAGGCTCTTGAAAAGCCTGAGATTGCTGGAATGAAATGAAACTGTATTGGACAATTTAAGAAATGCTTGTGATACAAACATTAAAAAACACACTGACATGCAACATATTTCTGCTGGTGGTTTAGTTAAATCAGGACTGTCCTGCAGAGTCTAGCTCCAACCCTAATCAAACACACTTGAAGCAGCTAATCAAGGTCTTACTAGGCATGTTAGAAACTTCCATGCAGGTGTGTTGAGGCAAGTTGGAGCTAAACTCTACCAGACACACGGCCCTCCAGGACAGTTTGGACAGCCCTGAGTTAAATAAAATGTCACAAATACTACATTAACGTCATACAATTCAATACCATAGACAATATGCATACCACATAATAAGCTTTTGCAAGTGATTTAAACAGGTCTTCATCGACGGAGTCAAGGGAACTGGGGTAGACGACTCCCCTAAACCCTAGAGAAAACAGCAGCAGTACGGTTTAATTATATATATATATATATATAAATAAAAAAGATGAAAAAACACTTTCTGTACCTCCACGTATACTTGCAGACAGTACAAAGAAGTGATCATTGATCCAGTTCATCACTGCTTGGGTTTCTGCTTCAACAGAATTTCCCAATCCTGGCTGTTTAGGGAAATTTGCATTCAGGTCAACACGGTGACTATTACCGTGTCCAATAATACTTAGGTCTCCTGAGACCCGTTTGTTGTGAGCTACGAGAAGAAAATGAAGGTAAATACAGAGGATAACAATGAAACAACCTGCCAATGTGTGTGCTTGTACCTTTTAGTGCTAATTCATATCCATCTGGGTTCATGGAAGGCATGATGTAAATTCTTGTGCTATTGACCAGACGTGTGACCAGTGGATCTTGACCATAATTGCGGCACAAGTACTCAACCAGGTTTAGGAGAATCTCACGTCCGATAAACTCATTTCCATGCAAGTTACCCAAAATCATGACCTCTGGTTTGCCTGGATGAAGAGATTATCGGTTGAGAAATATTTTTATATTGTATATGTACATGATCTTGTGCAGTCGCACCTTTCTGATCAACACCAGGATTGGTGGATATCTCCATTACATAAAGATTCCTGCCCTGCACTGATCGTCCAACAGAGCTCAGGTAAGTGATGGAAGGATGGATAGCACTAAGCAGTTGCAAGAACATCTCCATTTCACTATAGCTATGATATCGGAAATCCAAAGTATGGACTGGAGACCTTGAGGTGGGAGGCCCAGGTGTGTTCAGACCTTTATGGATTACCACAGGTTCTTCAGAGGAATCTAGCATTAACATCTCCTCTAGAGGCTTCTCAAGAGTGAAGTTTAACAGCGTGGCTTTGCCTTCAATCACTGGCACATTCTTGACAGTATTTGAAAGGTAACTGAAGGAAACAAATTTCCATTACACCGGATCAATTCCATTTCATAATTGTTCTTTTATGAATCTATCTATCTATCTATCTATATATATATATATATATAAATATAAAATTACCCAGGTGAGCTTGCAGTGATGTCATATCTTCCAGGCAGAAGCAGACGATAATAATCACCAAACATCCAAGTTGTGATGTTGTGATCAGTTCCAGAAATGGAGATCGTTGCATCTGGAAGACCAATGCCTGATCTGGTCATTACAAAACCTCTCACTCCAATATGAGCCTAAAAAAAAAAGGAAGTGAAAAAGTTTGTTAGACAATTTATAGAACTACACAAAACATTCAAATCAACTCACTTGGTGTATGAAGGCAAGAAGGGCCTCCTTGTTATTGGTCCATTCACTGAAAAGCAGAGAAGCTGGTGGATACTTGCAGCAGCTCAAATCAAAAGTGACTTCAAAGCAGTTCCCTTTGAAGTAGTTGTAATCCTGCATCCCCCCTGTGCACAGACATGACACCAAATCATAAAACCAGTTCAATGGAGTTCCACCTGGGTACAAGGCCTAATTTTAATGTCAAACTGCGATACCATCTCGCAGGCTTTTGTCTGTATTATCAGGACAGCCAGGATTGTCCATTCTCATAACAGGATGGTTCTCAGTGTAGGTTTGTGCTAAATGGCGAAACAGAGCATGATCTGCTGTCAGCCCTGTGGTTGCATAAGAACTGCCGTCATCAAAGGGGTAGATGGCCATCACTGAGCCTCCATGGAGACTACCAGACAAGACAAACCTTGAAAAGACAACACAGAGGAAGCAAGCATGTTCGGAAACACTTCTTGAGAAGAGATCTGACTTGTGAAAATCTCAGATCAGAAGCAAGAGAACATTACACCACTGAATAATTAGGTTCATCACTGAATAATCACAAATTCATGTTTTCCAGGCTAGAATAAAATACAATTTCTCTTTTTTTTTATTTTTTATAAAAGGTAATTAGTTAAATTAAAAATATTGTATTCACATTTGTTTTGATATTTTGTACTGCATACAATATTTTAAGTTTATGCAATATTGTTTAATACCATACACTAATATACTTAGTATTAGGGTGACTCTGTGCCATTTTCCCCCAGACGCACTTGGCCAGGATTTCTATATTGCCTAAAATATCTAGGTTATGGTTTTGTTTGTGTGTACAGATTGATCGGTGTATGACATCGGTTTCTTATATTTTAAAAATGCTCTCGAGGTACATCAAAGCCATATAGAGATCCTGGCCAGGAAAAATGTCACGTATAGTCACCCTAGTTAGTAATGCGTGTTATACACATATATACACACACATATCTCCATTTCACTATAGCTACATCGGAAATCCAAAGTATGCATTGGAGACCTTGAGGTGGGAGGCCTCAAAGTCTCCAGTCTCCAATACATACATACATATACACATATATAAAATATAGTCAACATTTGCAGTGGATCAAAACATTTCATCAAAGTTGTCCTAAAATCAAAAACAATACCTATTCTTGTCTTAGGACAACTTTCATGAAAGGTGTTGATCCACTGCAAATGTTGAATACTGAAATAAAGCACACAATAATAAGTAGGGTGACCATGACCACATTTTCTGGCCAGGATTTCTAAATAAATTTTAGATTTATTTCAATGTTCATGTTTTGTTTAATTTTGTAGTATTTTTTTTTTTTTACTAGTTAGGCTCTTTTTATTTATTTTTTGTCTAGTTTCCATTTTAGTTAAACAAAACCCCCCTTCCCCCCGAAAAAAAACCAAACATACTTTTTCTCAAGAATCCATTTCATGACAGCTGTGACCTCCGGTAGGTCTTCTGGGGTCTTAGTGAAGGACTCATCCCGATCTGGGAAACTCTCATCGAGGTCATAATGTTTGGCGTTCACCCGGCCTTCGCTGCTTCCAGTGCAGTCCCCCTCCACCGCGCGCTCAAAGCCGTCAGGATTCATGCTGGCCATTATATAGATGTCCGTCCGGTCCACCAGCTCGGTTACTCTCGCATCGCGGCCATACTGAGTCAACAGGTACTCAATCAGATACACCAACAACTGTCTCGATAAAGCCTCGTCCCCGTGGATGTTGCCCACATACTTGAACCTCGGTTTGCCCGGCACGTCTTTAGTCGGATTCGTTGTTATTCTCATGATCCAAAGTTTCCTTCCCTCGACAGACTGTCCGATGCTAGAGAGGCTGCAAATATGCGCGTAATTTTGAGAAAAACCTTCAAGACGATTGGTCATATCAGCGTAGTTGTAATATCCTTTGTATGTTTCATCGTGAACTTTGCTGGTGCGTCTTAAACCAAGGATTTGTTGTGGAACTATTAAAATATGCGGCAAAATTAGCCACAAAGTATGCATTATGTGATTGTAGTAACTTAGTATTTCTATTCCTAAAAATCTTTTGTTAGTGGTTTTATCCTTAGATGCCTTTTTGTTGGGCCTTCACAAATTGTTGATCACTGGCCTGTCAGTGTGCAGGTTAAACGCATTGAATGAAAATTAGGGACTCTAATAGCTTACACTTGGCATAATCAGTATAAAATTGGTTCTCACAGGGTCAAACCAAAATCTGGATTAAACCACTGCCGTTTGTAAAGGGGTGTCAATTTTCCTTTTTAAACATTTTTTAAAATAGTATTTCTAACCATTAGGATTAAATGTTTATACTTTATGTATACTGTAAAATGTATTTATGTCCTAAGTTTTTTTTTCAGCTTCCACAATAGACCATAAAAACAGCATGTTGTACACAGCTTATATTTAAACTGTTAATACTCTAAAATATAAAGGCATCTGTATTTTTTATGTTAAAAAAGAGTAAATGTTCACCCTTTTTATGATATATATATATATATATATATATATATATATATATGTAATATATATATGCCCCTTAGAGATATACCTTAAGTATAATTTTAACAAAAGCAATAAATAAATAAAATACACTTGTACTGTAGTGCGATGCACTTTTGTATCTGTTTATGTTTAGATTTTTTTTGCATTATCACATCAAGTGAGAACCAAATGGTCATATGTTACTTTTTGGGTGAAATAGAGATATGTATATATCTTTTCTCTTTCTACTGGCAAAAGTATACTGTCAGCCATTAGTGTTCAAATGTTTCTTTTTTTATAAACGATTAAAATCAATACACAAAGTCAGATCAAAGTATAGTATAATTTTTGTTTTGGTCCTCCTGTAAAGTTGAAGCGTCACTTACGCCTTCCCAGCGAACAATTTTACATTATAAAAATGTTCCCATAACGTTCGAAGAACGCTCAAAACATCCAGTTTTTAGATGTTGTATTAATGTTCTTATTTGGTTATAAGAACGTTATTCAGAACGTTTTTAGTCTCTTGTTATATTAATGTTCTAACAACATTGAAAATGCAATGATATCATTTTTAGAACGTTTCATTTACAACTCAATGATAATGTTTCTAATACTAATGTTTTTAGGACATTCCATTAACAGCTCAGTTGTAATGTTTGTAATGTTTTTAAAACGGTCCACCAACAACACAATAATAATGTTTTTTTGCTAACGTTGTTATCAAGTGCAGATAACGTTAAGGAAACGTTCTACTAACATTATGATAACATAAAAATTTTTAAGAACTTAAAGAGAATCTTTAGAGAACCTTAGCCAAAGTTATGAGTTCCCTGTTAGCTCACCCCTTGACATGTCCATTTAATTTAGTCATTTTATATGTTGATAAAGTAGCATCTGAAAGGTGATTTAGTGGATTACGTTTGGATGACATCCTTAAATTATTGATAAACTTACTTCAACTGGAAAATTGAGTGTTTGCTATTGTCCTCTTGCTTTATGAAGTCTGTAAAGCTGCTTTGACACAATCTGTATTGCATGAAGTACAAGTACTATATAAAAAAAAGGTACTGACTTACGTTTGACATATAATTAAATTAGAACCCCATCTGTTGCCATGTGAGTACATAAGGCTGTCTTTGTTATGTTTTAATGCAAATTCTGAGACGTTATATCTTTTCATTTCAAATTTTAATGTTAGACAATTCATCACACCTTTTCTGAAAATGACTGATGTGAGAGTTCGGTGTTTGTTTTAATGTTCATATAAGATCAGGAAAGATCCAGACGCCACAGTCAGCTGATATCAATTATTCTGTGTTTTTGTTCCTTTAGCTTTTTTGCTCATGTTCTTTATTCATCAAATATCATACAGAAGTTGACCATAGAAACTGCAACGGCTATGATCATGATGATCGAGTCATGACGAAAGAAGAGCAACGCTCCCGGCTTCTCACCGCACCACGTCTGTTCTGCTGTCATCATACAGGACTTTATCTTCTCATCATTCCTGTCGTCAATAGTTTGTCTTTCTCTCCTCGTGTAGTGGGTAAAAAACATGCTGTGGACTTGTTACATTATAGTGTAGCACCAGTATACCAGCCTGCCGTCCAGGTCGACAAACCATTCTGCAAGGCTGGGAACGGAGGGATAGAGGAAGTGGAAGTTTGAAGGGTTGAGAAGGAGAGGGAAGGGAGGAAGGACACAGCTGGTTCCTCTCAGTGCTGGATTCTACGGATAGACTGGATCTGAGGGGTCTGAGCGTGGCAGCCGTACTCCCTGTAGTGCCTGTACTCGCCTCCGTGGCAGTCGCACTCCATAATGTACTGGTAACCACGGTAACCGGGATACTGGTAGCATACCCAGCTGGGGAAATAGGAACAGAGAGGTGGCGTGTTACCATGGAGGCCAAGTCAAGCGCTTGACGCCAGGCTTTTTCAGTGACAGATCAAAGGCAACATAAGAGAAAAATCCATCCGGCCAATCGTACTTACGCGCCACTCATGACTTGGATGGAGCCGACCTCCTTGTTGCACCATCCCATAGCCTGCAGGGAGGGGTAGTCATTGCACACCTCCCACTGCCTTCCAGTCATGTTCTCACACTCGAAAAGCATCATACGGCAATCACTGTGCATCTGATTCACAACGGGGAGAGAAATACATACAACTTGTTGAATGCCCTGTTAAATGAAAATCTAATACGAAGGACTGGTTCCCTTTAATTGCATTACTTGCAGTTTGAATTCATCTCACAGGATGCTGAATTGGTACAAATGAAACTGCAACAGGGAATTGTATTCACTGCAGTGTAACACAACTTTCTTTTTAATTAGTCTAGCGCAACAAATTGGATTCTAGGAAATGGTCTTCCATCATGACCCATAAAATGACCATGAAAATGCTAAAAAAACAACAACAAAAAAGCTAAAATAATTAAATGATTTAAATAATAATTAAATCTTAATCTATGCCATTGTAAGGCACATTTGAGAAATTATTTCAAATAAATGCATTTTAAATAAATATTTTAGGTAAAAAATGTTTTGATACTATAACTAGATTTAAATTCTCAGATAAGAAAGACATAATGGGAGAAGCAATCTTTTCATTGCCTCGAATCTATTAAGAATTCGCTTAAACCAATTGAATTGATTCAATTACACCAATTGATTCGCAAAATGATTCA
>JAUMHI010000067.1:10169727-10185618 GCA_032359435.1 Enteromius unitaeniatus | reverse complement strand
TTGGTCTCTGCTTTGCTGGTGTTCTTATACACTGCCTGGTCCACGCTCCTAATTAGGCTCAGCTGCCGATGATTTGGAGCGCTGCGTGGCAATAGAGAGAGAGAGAGACAAGCAAAAAGAGAAATCATCTTCACCCAATCAGCACGCTCTTACGTCACGGGACGTAACAGCTGTATGCCAAAATCATCAATATTGAAACAATAAAAGGCTTGAAACTACTTCAGTTGTGTGTAATGAATGTAAAATATATGAAAGTCTACTGTTTATCAGTACATTACAGATAATAATGAACTTTATCACAATATGCTACATTTTTGAGAAGGACCTGTATATATGTGTATGTGTGTGTGTGTGTGTGTGTGTGTACCCAAACCTTTGTTTGAGTTAAATTTTGTTACATCTACTATTGGTGTACATTTAACAGCTGACTACTAGTTGAATAGCTGTCAGTTTAAATGTATGCAAATTTAGGTCAACCAGTCACCAAGCAATGCTTAATTTTGTTCTGCAATTAAAGAAAAACACTACTTAAGTAAAACATGGTCAGGTCAAAGTGTCTGAACAATTGTTTGTGTTTTTAATCAGTTTTACTGGTAGTCCACTGTATGAAGATTTTTTGGGGTATAATATGTCACAGTTTATTTTGCTATCCTCACTTATATACTGTCTATGAACTATATTTAAATGTTATCTGTTTTCTGGATCATTTTTGGTTTGACTGTATATTTAATGGGTTACTGCTTAACAGTCCTTTTAGACAACAAATGTATCGGCTTCACATTTGGCATTGCAAAGTGAAGTTTGAGTGTGTGGTTACAGATGAAATAAATTAATAATCAGGCACAGCAGTGATATGTGATATGCTAGCCTATCAGATATCTTTTGACCCTAAAAAGGTGTTTATTAGCTTGAGGTTAGCATTATGTAATTACTAGCATTTTGACCTTTTGAGTTGCATGTTATAAATAATATTCCAGGACGGTTTTCAGTTTCGTTATTCACTTTCTTCATTCATGGCTTATTTTTTTTTTAAATACAGCTGCAAGCTGCAATTACAGGCAAGCAAATCAACTGCAGTCTGAAGAGACAAATGAACATGTCTGAAGAATCTGATGATTACATACTATTAGGCAGAGCAGTTCAAGGGTTTTGAGAAAATTGTAACTATTTTAAACACCCACAAGGATTTTCAGAGTTATAGAGATGTAGTAGTAATTTTCTGACCACTAGATGGAACTGTCCTAAAACCCCTCAGGCATTGTCATGGCTGTGCTTAAATATGAACAGAAACACTGTGTGAATATAAACTATTGTGATGGACTGAACTGGGATATGATTCATGAAATTTGTGAGCTGTGTATTTGCTGGACATACATAACTTCAACGAGGAACAGGAAGAATGAAAAAAAATGGCTTGTCATCTTTGCCTTGCTGTTTTAGTCCTTTTAATAATTTTAAGTGAAGCCAAGTAATATATTTGACTTGTCTGTTGTCATCAGTTGAATGATTAATTATTTGACTATTTTTGTTTTTTTTTGTTTTTTCTTTTTTTTTTTTTTTTTTTTTTTTTTTTAGATAAAGGAGGGGATAAAAGAGATGTTGATCCAAATGCTGGCCGGTTTGTACGCTATCAATTTACACCAGCTTTCTTACGACTACGTCAAGTAGGAGCCACGTAAGTACAGTTCATGAAACTAGTCAGTGTATACACCACAGAATCCCAAAAATTAGGAGTGTAAGATACACGCATTGTGTATCGTATGCTTCATGGTGTATTTGTATCATCACGCTGTGTCAGCTGATTCACTTGAGGGATGGCTTTGACGAATTGATATTCAATTTATTTATATATATATATATATATATATATATTCGTTTTTATATATTTGCATAACAACAATAAAAAGCGTATCTTTACACTTCTACTAAAAACAACTTTTTTAGAATTTAACTATATTATTGTTTTTATTGTATTTTTGCCCAAATAAATGCAGCCTTTGTGAACAGGAGAGACATCTGTAAAGGGGTCATTACATGCCCATTTTCCAGTTAATATGCTTCTTTAGGGTCTAAATGAAAAGTCTATAACATACTTTGGTTAAAATATCTCAGTGGTAGTGTAAAAAAACGTCCTTTTACACTGTCAAAATCAGCTGTTTTCATCAAGCCATTCTAGTCCATGTTGCTTTAAATGCTGAGCTCTGCTGACCCCGCCCCTCTCTTCCATGGAGTCCGGAACAGACTGTAAACATCAGATTTATCTGTAGATAAAACTGGATCATGAATGATTAGTGTGGACAGGTTGGGGTTTGACGCATTCCCTTTGAAATCTAAAGTAAGAGTAATCCTCTGTGTCTTCCGCGGCTCAGGATCCACTAGGATGGATTTGTTTGAGCAATTTGTGAAGTGAATTTTGCATCTGATGACCCCTTTAAATATCCCAATCTTATCTATACCATGCTTTTGAATGGTAATAAATGTTGGCTTTAATGCACAGTTTTCCACAGTTTTGTAAGCTTGCTAAATTCTTCGAATGTAAATATTTTTTAATAAACACTGGAGTTAAGTAAAGTTACTAAAAATGAGTCCATGCAGTTTATTATTAAATATTTGCATGATTAGATCATCACTGTAGTCCTCCTGTCTTATCATATTGTCCTTTTTTTGCAAAGAGATTACATATTTAGAAAATGAACACAGTAGCACAGGAAAGGACAGACTGATATTCATTAGTGGAGCTGTCTCATATTCCGGAACAACAGTTGCATGCTTATGAGGTCAGATATAATAATCAAAACAAAGCGAGCATAAGTAATTTCTGTAAATTAAACCTGTCTAATGAATCTCGTCATCATGCTAAAGGGCAGAATATAGAAGTAGACGCAGTAAGCTCCTCATTATAAATAATGAATCCGGTTCACATGATACATTGAGGAATGGAAAGCTGAACAGTTGTTGGAAATGAATAGGATGTAGTTAACAACAAAACCAAGTGAAGAGAAGAACTAAAACTGTCAACTGAATATTCCTGCCTTGTTTCTGTGTTTTTTAGTGTTGAATTCACAGTAGGAGACATCCCCATCAATAACTTCCGGATGATCGAGAGGCACTATTTCCGTGAACAGCTGCTGAAGAGCTTCGACTTTGAGTTTGGCTTCTGCATCCCGAGCAGCAAGAACACCTGTGAGCACATCTATGAGTTCCCGCCACTCTCAGAGGATCTCAGTAAGTGCCATGAAGATTGCAAACTGTCAGATATAACCTTGCAAATACTACTGAGAAATTATGCTCATGTTTGCCTGTATCTCAGTGCTGCTGACACATGTGGCCTTGGACCACAACCTGAACAAAAGAAGCTGTATTTGTTTGTTATATTGATGCGAGTTGGTTGTCAATGGCTGTTTTTCATTACTATTCTGTTACAATAGTTTATTTTAAAATGCATTGATGTAGTCATGGAAATAGCCATATAAATGACACTAAAATCAGTCAAGACCATTAGTTATATACTGCTCAAAATTTGCCTTTTTTGTTTTTGAAAGAAGTCTTGAGGAGAGTGTCCCACAGAAGATCTCTCCTCGTGGGGTATCAATGATGCTAAGAACGGTGAAGAAACAGCCCAGAACTACATGGGAGGAGCTGGTCAATGCCGTGAAGAGAGCTGGGACCATCGTTTCCAAGACTACTATCAGTAATACTAAGACAGCAGTTCTCAATCCTGGTCTTCGCTCCCCCTGTTCTGCATATTTTGCATGTCTCTCTTTGTTAACGCACCTGATTCTGATAATCAGCTCATTAGAAGAGATGAGAACCACTCATTGGAGTGGTTCCGGTCTGCATGGTCCCTACACCGTGTCCGTTAAAGTTTACTTCACCTCGGAACCTTCATTCACGGATTTGCACTATAAATAACTTACACTTAAATACACTTCTGATCTAGCTCAGCGGTTTCAATCCTGACGCGAGGACTATGATTGAGAACCACTGCACTAAGACGTCATGGTTTAAAATCTTTCACCGCACGGAAGGTTCCCTTGTTTAAGTCAGCCCATGTCCAGACCCATCTGAAGTTTGCCTGGGACTACCTGGATGATCCAGAGGAGTTATGGGAGAAAGTCCTGTGGTCAGATGAGACCAAAGTTGAACTTTTTGGTCTTCCATTGGCCGTGTTTGGAGGAAGAAGAATGATGAGTATCATCCCAATAATACCATACCTACAGTGAAGCATGGGGCTGGAAGCATCATGCTCTGGGGGTGTTTATCTGCACAGGGGACAGGACGACTGCACTGTATTAAGGAGAGGATGAACTGGGCCGTGTATTGTGACATATTGGGCAAAAACCTCCTTCCCTCAGTCAGAGCATTAAAGATATGGTCATGACATGAGTCTTCCAACATGACAATGACCCCAAGCACACAGCCAGGAAAACCAAGGAGTGGTTCCGTAAGAAGCATATCAAGGTTCTGGAGTGGCCTAGCCAGTCTCCAGACCTAAATCCAATTGAAAATCTTTGGAGGGATCTGAAACTCTGTGTTGCTCTGCCCTGAAACCTGAAAGAAATAGAGAAGATCTGTATGGAGGAGTGGGCCAAAATCCCTCCTGCAGTGTGTGCAAAGCTGGTGAAGAACTACAGGAACCGTTTGACCTCTGTAATTGTTAACAAAGGCTTCTGTACCAAATATTAAAATGTTTTGACTCAAGTGATCAAATACTTATATGACAGTAATTCACGAAATAAATTGTTAAAAAAATCATACAATGTGATTTACGGATTTTCTCTCACAGTGGAAATGCACCTATGCTGAAAATTGTAGATCTCTCCATGATTTCTAAGAAAGAGAACTTGCAAAATCACAGGGTGACCTCACTGTATAATATATTATATTATATTATATTAATATTTAAACAACACTGCTTCACTAAATTAAATCATAATAGGATTGTTATGAATTGCGTACTTCACTTTTTTTTATTGCATTGTTTATTTTTAGAGATTTGATCTTTTATTTTATTTAATGTTTTATTAGTAATGACAATTTATTTATTTATTTATTTTACTTTTTAACCCAATAATGAATATAGCACAGAAAATGCGATGTATTGAAAGCAAGCTCATCATAGAAGGGTCTGTTAATATATATACAAAAATACATCTAAAAAGTCACTAAATTAATATATTGCATTTTTATTGTATTTTTGAATGTGGTAATAGACCCAGAAAGAAATGAACGTCATTGATCTGCCAGAATCATGAAAGGAAAATACTGTATCTTTTAAAAAGCTTAATTGTTGTTTGACTAACATTTCGTGTTTTCTTTTTTGTTTCAGTACGTGAGATGGTCCTCCATCCTTACGAGACGCAGTCTGACAGCTTCTACTTTGTGGACAACAAGCTGGTCATGCACAACAAAGCAGATTATTCGTACAGCGGAGGCCCTTAGGACAGCTGTGGGAGGGGACTGAGGCAGAGAGTTTGACTGACAGACCTAAGAACCAATCACATGTCTTTGTCCAGCAGTCACACCCTCCTTGAATTCGTGTCATAGACGACCGCCTGCAGTGCGCCATGCCTGTGTGTTTGAGATCTAGAGAGTCGTATCATAAGGTCTCGTCCAATGCATACATATCCTATTCTGATTTTACACTGCCACATTTCACATCAGCAAATGTAGATATTAAAGTGTTTATTTTGTAACATACCCCAATGATGAGCAAATTCCCTCTAGTCCCATGTTTTGTATGGGCAAGGCACTGTAATGTGAATGGTACTTAGGTTTTACTATTCATTGTGTGTGTGCGGGGGTTTTGATGAAATGATTGTGTGTGTGTGTGTGTGTGTGTGTGAGGGAGGTGTTTAACACTGATAAGACCATTATATATTGTTGATGTTGATGAATATTTCTTTCCCTGTCAGAATAAGCTACATCATATTTCATGATATTTGTGGACTTTTCATCCTAATTAGAATATGATATGATTTTATGGTGAGACCTTGACATAATTGATAGATTTGTGTTGCATTAGATATATTTTGATACGTGAACAAGCTTTCAATTTTGAGATGTTGATTATTTGTGTGGATAAAAACAAAAAACAAGCAAAAAATAAAGTCAAATCAGTTCAAACATTCATGGTGCACAACTGAAAATGAATAACTTTTGCATTCAATGGTCTGCGAAAAGTTTTTGATTATACATAATGCACGCTCCAAATGAGAGGTTGTGTAGATAAAAAACGCCTACTGAAAAGGGAACACAGCACACGTTATAAGCCTTGACATTTCTAACGTCTGGTTTGTGTGGTTTCTTTGTCTTCATACAAAACAAAAGGAAAGAAATAGCCGTTCTGAGCTGTCTAAAGAACAGTAGTTCAAAGAGATCAAGAGATGGCGTCTCTTCTCATCTCTCCATCTAGCATTCCCTTTCTCTCACATTCCAGTAAGCCAGGGCCTTCATGGCTGTTTAGTGCACAGAGCAGAGGTCAGATATAACATCTTATTCAAGATGTGCTGTATCTATGATCCTTGTATTCATAGTGCAAAAAGTGCATTTAGGAGAATTATTTAACTGTTTTTGGTTTCTCAAAAAAGACTTCTACAAGCTCGTAAAATGGAGGAATAACTTGAAAAATGTTTCTAGTCAGATGTAATATGTGCTTTATTTATAATTGTGATTTATTGTAAATGATTTTGAGGGGGAGAAAATGAAACCTATGTTTCGGACCGTTCAAACACCAGTCTGGAATAAAAGAGAAATAAATGTATATGTTGAATTTTTTTGAAATTATTGAATTGTCTTTTTTTTCCACAGCACTTTATTTTGTTCTGAACATTTTAGCATAATATTTAAAAATGTTAATTTAGTGTTTAGCATTAACCATAATTTTTTTTTAATGCTGTTTCCAAAAATATTTTTTTTTTTTTTTTTTTTTTTTTTTTTTAGTTGGGTCCTTCAAAGATTTTGCCGTAATAAATACATTTTAAAATAGAAGTTAAAAAGTTCAAATAAAATAAAATTTTGTATTTACAACATATAATTTTATTTTTTATTTATAACATTGACAAAGTAAAATTTTTTGTGAAGTTGATAGACAAGTTTCGGGAGAAGCACTCACGAATGCATGATTACGGCTGGCTCCGCATTTTCCTAATCGGTCTAATCAGGTTTCGTAAAATCTGTACAGGTCCTGATATATACGTTGGAATAGCAATTTTCTTCATTAATGTAAATCACATTTGATAAAATATTATTATAATATATTACTTGAAAGCAATTCCCAACTTTGTTGCTTTAAAATAAACATTTCTCACAAGACTTCACAAAATTAATTTTATTTGAGAAAAGACACATATTCAGAAAAATGCTGTTACTTTAACCTACAAGAGTTTACTTCTACAAAGTAGGGGCACTTCAAAATCTTGAACTGTGTCACTTTTCAGAACAAGATTTTATGATTCAGTTGTATATTAAAATGTATTAAATAGACTGCGATCCAAAAAGGGATCTAAAATATAAAAGGTCTTCTCCAAACCCTATAAATTAATTAAATTTTCGTGAACCAGCACAAATGGAAGACCAGAAAACCTTTTACCCACACTGGGGTAGGAAAAGTGCTACATGGAAGCCAACGCACATTTACAAAGTCCTCACACTAGAGTAACTTTAAAAATGTAAATAACCGATGCAGATTTTCAAACACTAAATGAAGGCTGTAAATCCTTACGAGCCACGTACATAGTGCTGGAAAAAACACTGTCTAAAGGTTTGAGAAAAACTGAGCTTTTTCTCCAAAGGGCATTGATGAGGGGATGGACACTACATGCTCTGCATACTTTGACCCTTTTGTCCATTTAATGTTTTTTTTTTCCCTCTATCTTCCTTCAGTGTTCTCACAAAACCAAAGAATTAGATGTGAAGCTGTTCATGGTGTACTTGTGACATTTGTGGCGTTGGCCCATGAGGGAAAGCTTCCTAGATTGAACATGGCCGTTCCCCATGTGTTGATTCCAAGGTTGATTGATAGAATTCCAATGATGTTGAGAATAAAGCCTGCCTTTGCCTTCAGACAAAAAGACAATACAATTATCCACAAATTGTTTTCCATAAACAGTGTCTCAACAATGTATTTTGACATTTAACTCCCAGTTAAGCTTCCAACATGAAAGACGTATGTAAAATGTGTTCAGCCATACCATATCCAAGACTTTGAGGTTGCCGTAAGAGAAAGCGATGGCGTTGGGTGGAGTGGCTACGGGAAGCATGAAAGCCAGCGATGCGCTGATGGTGCAGGGCAGCATCACATATAGAGGATGGAGCCCAATGGTTGTGGCCTGGAAATAGAGGCGACATATAATTAGCCCTTCTTTACTTCTTATAAAGTTACATTTTTGAAAAATGCAGCGACGTAGAATAAGTGTGTTAGGTATCGTTGGACTGCTTCAGGCTCTGTATGCTGTGCACTTACCATAGAGGCCAGAATGGGCAGGAACAGTGTGGTGGTGGCTGTGTTGCTGGAGCACTCTGTGAATGTTCCCACCAGAAAACAAAGTATCAGAGAGATGGCGAAGGGTGGGACGCTCTTCAGTGGGGCCAGACTTTGACCCAGCCATTTTGACAGTCCAGATGCCTACACAAAACAAACAGACAAGAACATCATGATTATATTTATATTTATGCTGTCGAACAGTTAATCACGATTGATCGCATCCAAATTAAAAGTTTACATAATATGTGTGATACACATGCGTGAATACATTTTAAGAAAAATGCTACGCTTGCATATTATATTTCAATGCAATATAAATATATACATTTAAATACTTTCAAAAAACACTTAAAACATAAAAACATAATAAATATGCACAGTATCTTTATTTCAATGCAATTTGACAGCACTATAGTGTTTTTTTAGAATCGACATTAGAAGTACATTTGATTATTTTAATATAACTTATTTAAAATCAAAGGAGACCTATTATCTAAGATCATTTATTATATTGTTTTGAATATGCCTAATTTGAGTGGAAGCAGAAATGCACTTTTTGTGCTTGTCTCTTTAAATGCCAATGAGCCGCTGCTCCCTGCCTTCTTTCCCAGAACAGGGCTGTTCCTTTCCTCAGAGAATCCACTAAAAACATCTGTTCATGCATTATACACCATATTAGTATAAACCTCTGATGTAGAGTTTTCTGAGCGCGCACATTGGAAGTATATGCACGTATCTTCTCTTTCATGTCTTATTGCACCTAAACTGGCAAATTCACACACATTTATGTTAAAACACACACGAGTTACAAAAAAGTGTTTTCTGGCTTAGTAGAGGCACTAAGAACATGATTATGGCACTTGAACACGAGGAAAAATTCAGATTTGAAAAATTCATGATATGTCCGCTTTAAGTTACTTTACCTCACTTCCTTTTGCCAAGGCAAACCCTCCACCCAGAAGCAGCACTATGTTCCAGGGCATACGTTCATGTACCACCTTCCAGTTTAGAAGAGTAGGAGTGCCCTTGAGTTTCTTCTTCTTGTCATTCTTCTGTTTATCTCCTTCTTTATAAAACAGATAGTCCTGGTTTAAGACCTAGTTTAAATTTATGGTACAATGCTCTGTTCAAATACTCTGAACGCAGAGGCACCTTACCTTCCTCCACTTCTTCTTCAGCTTCTTCATCATTGTCATTATTAGCACTTGCTAAACATGAAAAGTCTAGCCGAGATGGAATGACGAAGAACAGGGTTGACATGAAAATGGCCACAGTGCCATCTGTGACAAATCTTTGCAAAGAAAAGCAGAAAATACAAAGACATATATATATGCAATGAACATAACTTTTTTTTAATGTGAACTGTTATTTAAATGTTTTTGGGTGACGTTTACTCACTGTCCATTTTGGTTAAAGAGCTCAGTAGCCCAGCCTGGCATGAACCCTGGTTCTCGAGTAAACCACAGGATCACCAGGATCACGAAGATGACAAGCACAGCACCCTCAGCAAAAGACATCTTTCCTAGCTTCTTGTATTCATTCTTCATCACTCTTAAAGCGTCTTTGTCTCCCTCATTTTTTGAACCGCAGCCAAAAGTTTTTTTAAAGCTGAGAAACAAAATCACCTCAAATTAGAAATTATCTAATTGATAACACTTACTTTATGTTCTAGACACAAACTAATTTAATGTAAAGCATGCAAGTTACTTACTTAAAGCCCAAGTACATGAACTGTAGCCAAAACCAAGAGAGCGCAAGCATCAGCACCATGTTAGGAAAGGCAAAACCGAACCAGCTGGCAAAGTTGATCACGTCATTGTTTTCTGGAAAAATGCTGCAAAAATGTGCAAAAATATGTGTGAGAGACCCGAACAGCACACACACAAACACATATATATATTGAAAAGGTATAGGTGTTAGTATTATTATTTTATGTAGGCTTAATTGATACTTGACAGACGTACTCATCCATCTGGCCCTTGAGAATAAGATTTGGTGTGGTGCCTGTTAAAGTGGCTGTTCCTCCGATGCTGGCGGAGTAACACACAGATAAACTCATTCCTTTAAAGAGACGAAGGTACTTTGCTTCCCGTTCTTTCCTCCTGCTTTCAGAAAGTGCATTGATTCCTGCTTCTATGTCTGGGTTGTCTGTCAAGATATAGAGCAGGTGGGATGTAAGTTTTAAGGCTATGTTTTAGGCTATTACCAAATCAATATTGACAATGTTTAGTCCACTCTCTCATTTAAGCATGGGGCCACTTTCGATTTCTTGTCCAAAAGTTTCCAAAAAATGAATCATTTTGTTGAGTCATACTAATAACGCAATTGGTTCAACAGATTCACACAAAAAGGAAAATTCATTAATTTATTACTCACTCTCATGTCGTTCCAAACCAGTAAGAACTTAGTTCATCTTCGGAACACAAATAAAGAATTTTTTGATGAAATCAGAGAGCCACTCTTTTACAGGTGTACAGTATTTACTACGTTTGTGGAACTGGGATCATTTCAGTTGTGTTGTTGTCTATGGAGGGTCAGATGGAGCTCCGAATTCAACAAAAATATCTTAATTTGTGTTCTGAAGATGAACTGTGTACTGCATGCACTGTATAAAGGTCCTATATAATGTCATTTTCACAAATCAACTGGTGTTGAATTATGGTGTTTTGTCTACTGAAAGTTTTTTTGAGAACGACATTTTATCATTTGAGCAATTATGAAGTTAAACAACAGCACTCCAATACATTTAATGCACTATATATTTCTATTCCTCATTACCTTATTTTCATTCCTGCACTTACTAAGGTCTATACACGTAGAGCTTAATAATAAAATAAAATAAATTCAGTGTCCGCAAATGTATTTATTTGCTGAGCAGCAGAATAATTCTAAAGTTTTAAAAGTGTCAATATATCAGACTTACAGTTGGGTTTGTCTCCAGTAACATTGTCTAAAGCCTGTTTGGTGTTGACCTCGGCCAGCTCAAACGCATGGTTTACTTGGCCTTCCCTCAGCTCTTTCTCATCAGAGTCTGCCTCTGTGGCGCTGAGCTGTTCAAGAACAGCTTGAGAAATGGGCAGCATCATGGCTGTGGTGGCCGTGTTGCTGATCCACATGGAGAGGAATGCTGTTACGATCATGAACCCCATCATTAGCCTGCAGAGGTTAACAGACAGAAAAGAAGCAGGTGAGTGTGAAAGAAATAAAGTAGGATATACGATTTCAATGTGTGTGATCTTACAAAGCAGGCCGAACTCCAACTATTAGGAGGACACTCAGAGCGATGCGCTTATGGAGATTCCAGTGTTCAACAGCTATAGCCACCAGCAAACCCCCAATAAACAGCATGTTGGTGTCCTTTAGGTACTCCACACACACCTGAAAAACAAAATATCAGTTACATATTTCGCTCTGCTTGATATGCTTTCAATTTACAAATACAATACTAGCCTACAGTTCACAGTCCGCGCTACAGAGACATAAAAACCACATGGTAATGGGGGAAAAAAATATTTAGAAACCTCAATCTTTCAATCTTTTCTCTTTTTTTTGCACTCTCTGAAAACGTTAGCAAAGCTTTGTTTAGTCGCAAAACCTTTGTGCTGCAAATAATATGAGGACCTATTTAACAGTTTTTTGCCACACTTTTTTTAAAGAGAACGCAAAGTATTTCCGAGTAAATGCAAAGTTTCTCAGGGGCACCCTAACCCTAACCCACAACACTTTTTCGAGAGAAGGCAAACGTTTTACAAGTGTAGCATTTTTTTCTATGTCTAAACTTAGGGGCTGTCGCATACTGTATACTAGCTGCTGTTTTTCCAAATTGGATATGAAAATGCATTATGCAGCAGTAAACATTTCAGTCACATAACGTTAACATCTCTATTATTAAAAATAACGATGGCCATTTTGCATTTTTAATCTATTTTTGTGTAAAGATGTGTTGGCAATCTGAAAAAATTAACACAGTCTCACGAGCAATTCGTAAATATTCGTACGAGGTGCCAAATTTGTGCCAATTCGTACTAATTCGTACAACCTCACTCATACGATTTTGTACGACTTGTCTAAAACCACGTGATGGGTAGGTTTAGGGGCGGGGTTATGTTTAGGGCCTTTGTACAAATTCATACGAATTGGCATCTCGTAAAATACGTACGATTTAGAAAAAATGTGAGGTCGTACAAATTCGTACGAATTAGCCACCTCGTAAAATATGTACGAATTGCTGTGAGATCAGGTTGGAGAAAATCTGTCAAGATTGTTCAAGTCGACAGCATTGCACTGTGGGATATGGTAAACAGTGTAGTTATGGACAGACACGTTACCCTGAATATCTAAACCAATCAGTTGATAAGATAAGGAGTATAAAAGACAGATTGCTGTCTGTTTGATGACATGTTCCAAGGTGTTCATAAAAACCTTTATGGCACGTAAAGATCTTGAATCATTAGAGATAATGCTTTTAAAAATAGATTTCATGATGATGAAGGAAAATCTCTTCAGGTATGTAATCAGTTGTTATTCCAAAGTAATTTTCTGTCTTTAGTGTATGTCACAATGATAATATTTGATCTTCTTTTACGATAACTATATACTGTACATATTTATTTTCAACAATAGGTATATGTGTAGTTTGCATGTAAATTATGTATAGGCTTATAATGATGAATAATGCTAATTATGGACTTGTAAGATACCTTTCCAGACTCCATGATGCCCATCATTGGGAAGAGGATGACAGGCAGCAGGGCAGTGATGGCCAGTGGCATGCACTCCGTACACCAGTACAGAGCCATCAGGATGATAGCAAAACCACATCTTGCCTCCTGAAGAACAGAAGCGTCACAAGGTAACACAATACATCACCTATTTGAGTTGCAGTAGGACACATTTATATAAAAGAGAATTACTGGATGTGAATGAGATGCATAACACATGGTGCAATCTTTTCATCTAAGGGGAGGAAAAGGTGGGTTTAGATTCTTTCTTATATCTGGTGAAGGTACCTGATAGGAGAATGCTGATAAAAGTAACCCTTGACCATAAACGACTATAAACAATTTTTAATGCATTTTCTTTCATTGGTTTTTATGGAGGAATTTTATCAGTAGAGAAAAAGCAGTATAATCTCTTTAACCCTGTAAAATTATATATTTGAAATGTAGTCAGAAAAAAAAATCTATATATAAATATATATAAATTAATTGGCATAAATGAAATATGATTATAATTGACAAAAATCATTAGGATATTAAGAAAAGATCATGTTCCATGGTGATATTTTGTCAATTTTCTACCATAAATTCTAAATAATTCCACCATACATAATCTTAATTTTTTATTATGGTCAAATGTGTCACATCATATTTGATAATAAAATATGTAAAATTTCATAGCATAAACACTGACCTGAAGGTGAACATTTTAAAAAGTAATTTACTTGCAATAAACGCATAAACATGTACAGGACAAGACTACGTAGAAAAGGGTTTTCACTCACGTTTTGATCATGTAATTTAGGGGGAACAATTTTGTAAGACACAGGTTTACAGAGTTAAACCTTCCAATACCTTCTAGTTTTATGTATGGAAAATACATAAAATGCATAGGACGTAATTCAATCTTGTTTAAGCACTTTTAAATAAAGTCCATTCAATAGTTTAACCACTTGAGGTTCTTAAATGTCTGATGGATCATTATTATAAACAACATAATGTTAATATTTGAGTTAAATATCCAGTTGTGTTCAATGTTTTTTCAGCTGAAGCTCTTTAGGTCAGAGTAACCGGGTCTCCAGGTCTGGAGTAACTTTGGGCCATCGGACTTTATTTTCTCTGTTTGTGACTTGAGGATGACCTCTGCAAGCTGTGTAAATAAATGATCCAGCATAGCACGGTTCATAAATAAGAACAGTGCATTTTTCAGCCATCATTCAGCTTTTAATATGCGGTAACATTTTATTTTGATTCCCTTTTGAACATTATGTTGACAATAACTAATGTTGCAGCTACATGTCAATTAGCTCTCATTAGAGTATTAGTAAACTGTCTGCTTCATATCTGCCAACTATCTATGGTGGTCTCCAAAAAGACATTCTACTGACTATATGTAACTTTGAGCTTATTCAGCTTATTGTAACCCAACCCTAGCACTCTCCTAATAGTAGCACTAACACTAATGTGTTAAAAGGACCATCAAAATCAAGCGAAACCAAATATACATATTTTAGTCCTTTGGCTGATATAACTTCCCAA
Source organism: Enteromius unitaeniatus (assembly GCA_032359435.1). Classification (NCBI taxonomy): domain Eukaryota; kingdom Metazoa; phylum Chordata; class Actinopteri; order Cypriniformes; family Cyprinidae; genus Enteromius; species Enteromius unitaeniatus. Next base: position 10,170,876 of record JAUMHI010000067.1, on the reverse strand, counting down.
ACACACAAAAACTTTTGATTTTCACAAAAGTACTTCTGCTCCACAGGAAAGCACTTACCGGAGTTGGTAGGACCAGTGGCAGGGGCAATATAAGAAAGGGGGTGATGAAGATGATGAAGTAGTTTCTGTTAACCCACAGCCAACGTAGACCCGATGCCATGTCTGCAGATGTCAGGTGTGTGCTGGATGAAGAGTGGTGATGGTGTGAGTGCAGCGAAGGAGGTTGTGCCTGATCAATCTGTTTATAGGTATTGTCACATAAGGAAAATTAAACATTAACTGTGTGAACAAGGGGAGGTTGAATAGGGGTATGAAGGAGGGGAGGGTAAAAGAGATGGCAAACAAAAAAGATTAACCCTTTTGTTATCTTTTTCTAAGGTCACAATACATTGTATTGTTGGAGCACTTACTAATGGATTTATTAAAAAGCATATATGAACTTTTCACACTGCTAATGTCATCATAGAAGAGCAGGTGTCACCCTGATAAGTGTCTCTTTTATGCCAGAAATATGTAAAGAATGTTTCTTGTTCTGGGAAAAGTGTTGGAATTGTATATGAGTTTAATTATCTGGCTTGTAAAGTCACTGCTGTAGTACTGTAACACTTTACAGGTTAATTTAGTTAACAATGATTAATTAGGTATCATGAACTACTTTTTACAGTGTTTTTGTAAAGTATAGGCTACTGCTAATATATACGTAAGCTATTTATTATTGTTAATTCATATGTTGGTTTCACTTTATTTCATGGTCCCTTTAATGTATTCTGCTGATTATAAGTAACATTGAACCTACATATCTACTAACTCTCAATAGAGTGCTAGCAGAGTATTAGTAGAAATTCAGTAGATGTACTTGCAAAGTTACTCATAGTCAGTGGAGTGTCTTTTGGGAGACAATCACAATAAATAGTTAGCAGATATTAATTAGACAGTGTCCTAATATTCTAATGAGAGTTAGTTGACATGTAGGTGCAAAGCTACTTATTGGCAACAGTTTGTTTAAAAGGGACCATCAAAATAAAGTGTTTCCCATTTGTTTATTTATAGTACATTTGTGTTATACAGATGTTAAAAGTCAAGTCAAGTCACTTTTATTTATATAGCGCTTTTAACAATACAGATTGTAGCAAAGCACTGAACATTATC
>JAUMHI010000067.1:10157294-10169627 GCA_032359435.1 Enteromius unitaeniatus | reverse complement strand
ATAACAGGGCTGCAAATGAACCAAACCCACCCAAACTAACTTGAACATAAACACACATAACATCACTAATACAAAAATCCTTTTTTTTGCTTAAATGAAACAAAAATAAGTAAACTCTCAAGAAATACCCATAATACACCTGCCAGCACTAACTGCCGAATTATTACAGTATTCTATATTGATTCTCGATTATTGAAATGTCTAGACCATTCATTATGTTTTATAGTTTAAATTCTACTACAAATATGTATTGGTGTTGTATTGTTGTTTTTAAATGATTAATTATTAAAAAAAAACACCCACACACAAACACACTGTTCCTAAAGCCATGGTAAGCGGTATGTGTTGAACATGACCAATCACAAGAGCAGAGAGATCTGATATTTGATCCCTGCCTCCAAAGCACCTGAGCTCTGCTTAGTGCCGGTCTCCTGAGAGCGCGTTTTTGCACGATCATAGTGTTGTGTGCTTACGCCCACGTCTTGTTTTTATGTGTGCTAGATTTGAAACTAAGCTATTTAAACGCCATAGTCACAGGTAGGCTATGATAGATAATACAAAACCGTTTAGGGGTGCAGATAATTTTTTCCCCCAATTAGTGCTTGTGCCACCCCCCAAAAAATGCTGCCCTGGGCGACTGCCCCGTTCGCTCATGCTTAAACCCGTCACTGACGTGACAGCTGCAGGTGGCAGATTTATAATCAATTTTGTGCCATAAAAGCATGTTTGGTTTAATTGTTAATTAATACTTTTGTCACGGTTAGCTGGAGGTGCCAGCTCAGGCCACTGGATTCCAGCACCCAGCAGACTATCTGTTTATGTCTGTTTTCATTCAGGTACTCTCATCAATTAACTCATGTCTCCGCCCACTCGTTGGTTGTTTAGGTGTTTCATTGTTTGTTGCCACCCACTGACTTAGATTTGTGTGTATAAAACCCACCAATAGAAATGTTTGTATGTTTTCACAGTTCATTACATCGTCAACCTGGCTCCTGGATTTCCGTGTTCATTCGTGTCTTTGTTTTCTAGTTTGTTTTGCCTTTTGGATTTATTTGTTGCCGACCTTCTGCCTGTACCCGGATTTCCCTCTGTCTTTTCCCCTGGACTGATTCATGGTATTTGAACATTGCTCTGTTTTCTCGTTTACTCTACTGCCTATTCCTCCGCTAACCCCGTTTGACGGTGATCAACCGTTTCTGTCTTGACCCTGAGCTTGTTAATAAACTTACTGCACATGAACTTGCACGCCTTCATGTCTCCGTTTGTAACAACATTAACTAACAACATTAACTAACATGCAGTAACTAACAAGTAATTAAGGTGGCGTTATTCATGCAGTAATTCACGTGGGTCATGTTGTAGTTAAGTTAGCTCATGATTAATAGATGTCTTAATTCATCATTAGTTTATAGTCAAGAAATTGTTAATTTTTGTATTAGTACATGATAATTCATGTACTGTTATTGTAAAGTTTTACCGTTTTTTCAGTTTTTCAGAAATATATAAACAGCCGTGCATTTCCAATGAGCCTAGGTTGAATATTCCTGTGCTACTGATGACTGTTTCTGTGCTCCAGGCTCACATATTAGGGCCTTTTGAACTGCTTTACAGTAGTTCCAGAACTAAAAGTACAGTTGAGCGCACACTTCCATCACCGATAGTTCCTGCTACTTTTTAAGACCCTACTCTGATGTAGGAACTGATTTAGTTCCTCCAAACGAAATCAAATCATTCCTGCGGAGTGAACACATGAAAAAGTGGGTAGTTCCACAATTGGTTTAGGTACTACGAAATAGGCCCTGCAAAAGGCCCTGTTGTCTATAGTAATTTGATTGTATTTAGTAAAATCAATGCTACCAAATAGGAATAGAATGCAATAGGAAAACAAAAGAGTTTGTGAAAGTTGCACCAAAAGTGAAAAAAGTTTATATGTTGCTGCAACGACATGTTCTTATAGTAGAAAATATCATGCTTTTCCAAGTTTACTAACAGCCTTTAATGTGGGTGTCTTTGTGCTTAACTTTCAGCTTCTTCTTTTGATCTCTATTTCAAGCAGGCTGAGTGCATTTTTTACTCAGGCTGGAGTTTATTCAGTCATTTGAGATCAGATTTTCCTTCTCCGCAAAAAAAATCCAGGTACAGTACTGTTGTAAGGCTCCACATATGCCTTGTTTTTATGACCCCTATTGCTTTTAGAGACTAAGGACAGAACTTTTTTCCAGCCTTTTAAAATCTGGTTGAAATCTTTTTGGATTTTGGATCTTTTTGGTGAAGGTTTGTTAAGCTCTGGTCCTGTGACATGGAAGACTCTGAGTACGGTGGATCCATATGCAAGCACTCCCGACGTGGATCTGGATGCCGGAGGATGGGAGCTGTCGTGAAGCGCTCTTTCAGGTCGTTGAAGGCCCCTCGGCTGCAGTCGTCCCAGTGCAGGTGAGTAGGACCCTTTCGCGTCATGGTGGTGAGGGGCGCGGCGATGCGACTGAAGTCTCGTATAAAGCGGCGGTAGAAATTAGCAAAGCCTAAGAACCTCTGCAACTCCTTGATGGTCTTGGGCTCGGGCCATTGGAGGACCGCTGTGACCTTATCCTGATCCATGGTTAGCCCCTCGTGGCTGATGATGTACCCGAGGAAGGCTACCCGAATTTGGTGGAACTCACACTTTGTCAGTTTTGCATAAAGTTTCCATTGGATCAGTTTCTTTAGAACGTGCCGCACATGCTTGGCGTGATCCTCGAGAGTCTCTGAATAGATTAATATATCGTCTATGTAGACAATCACAGACTGGTTAAGTTCCTCGCGGAAGACATCATTAATAAGGGCCTGAAATACTGACGGACTATTGGAGAGGCCGAAGGGCATCACAAGATATTCGTAGTGCCCGGTGGTCGTGGAGAAGGCCGTCTTCCATTCGTCCCCTGCCCGAATTCTGACGAGATTATAGGCGCTTCTGAGGTCTAGCTTGGTGAAGTAACGTGCCCTCCGGAGTTGCTCCAGTGCGGCGGGTACGAGTGGGAGTGGGTAGCGGTATTTAACTGTGACCTCGTTGAGGCCCCGATAGTCAATGCAGGGTCTGAGACTGCCATCCTTTTTCTTTACGAAGAAAAACCCTGCGGCTGCGGGAGACGTGGAGGGTCGAATGAACCCCTTCGGAGCTCCTCGGTGATATAGGCCTTCATACTTTCGGTCTCGGGATGTGACAGGGGAAAGATTCGGCCCTTCGGTGGTGTGGCCCCGGGCAGGAGTTCTATGGCGCAGTCGGTGGATCGGTGCGGTGGCAGGTGAGTGGCCTTCTCCTTGCTGAAGGCCTCTTTGAGGTCGTGGTATTCAGACGGGAGGACTCGAAACTCCTCCTCGGTGGCTGGTGATCTGTGCGCCTTCTTAGTGGTGTGCGGGAGGGTCAAACAGTAATCGTGACAGTGCGGTGACCAGTTTGTGATTTGCCTCTCGGGCCAGGAGATGATTGGGTTATGTTGCTCCAACCATGGCAGGCCCAAGATGATCGGGTGCTCGGGTGAAGAGATGGTGAAGAGACGTATCGACTCGGAGTGCAGGGGTCCAATGTGAAGCAGAAGATCCTGGGTAGTGTAAGTGACTCTTCCGGTACCCAGAGGACGTCCGTCTAGGGCTGCGACGGCCACACCTACTCTGTGTGTTGTCACTCACCCGGGATGGCGTGCCTCGCGGCGGACGAACTGGACAGTTGGCTCAAATGTGTCCTCCTAGTCCGCAGTACAAGCATAGGTTGTCCCGGACACGACGGTCACGTTCCTCCTCGGTGAGGTGTGTCTTGCCGATTTGCATAGGCTCCGGGGTGCTTAGGGAGGCAGTGAGGGGAAAGGAACGGACTGGCACGGGCGGCCGAACTTTTCTGGAACGGATGAGGTTATCCAGTTGAATGGCCAGCTCCATATATTGCTCCAGCGTTTTTCCCTCGTCTCGACAGGCCAGCTCCGACTGCAGTTCACGGGACAGCGCCTTTCGGTAGAGGGCCTTGAGAGGCTCCACCGGCCAGCCTGTGCGCGCGGCAAGGGTGCGGAACTGCAATGTGAAGTCCGCAGCTGAATTGGTGCCCTGTTTGAGTGCCAGGATCTCCTCGCTGACATCACGCCCTCCGCTAGGGTGATCGAAGACTTCGCGAAACAACTGCTGGAATTCCTGGAAGGTGACTTGTGACATCCTTGGTCCCTCCCAGAGCGCGGTAGCCCAATCCAGTGCTCGTCCCACCAGCAGCAAACAGATCAGGGATACTTTGCTGATGTCATCCGGGAAACTACTGGCTTGGCGCGACATGTAGAGGTTGCATTGCATGAGAAAACCCCTGCATTTCCCCGGGGCGCCATCATATTTTTCTGGTAGTGAGATCCGGGCGGCTTGACTGGTGCTTGGAGGCGTAGGTGCCGGAATGGGCGCAGCGGCTGCCGCTGGGGCTTGAGCTAGAGTGGTCATGGCGGCGCTCATGGCTTGCATGGAGGCGTTCAGCGTGCGGAGCGACTGACCCATCTCCTCGGTCAGGCGTGTCAGCTTCTCCAGCTGCTGGTGGTGGGTGTTGAGCACGGCCCCCTGCCGGCTGATTTCCTCGGCGAACTGGAAGACTGCCGCTGGATCCGAGTCTGGCGAAGTTTTCTGTGACATGGAAGACTCTGAGTACGGTGGATCCATGTGCAAGCAGTTTAATAGAGCGTACAAGGAACAAACAATAGTCCAGAGAGTACAGTGCCAAGACGGCTATACAAATCAGTGTCAAAAGAGGCAGAAGTCGGGGCAACAGGCGAGAATCAAAGTGTTAGTCCAGGCAAAGGGTCGGGGCAACAGGCTAGAATCAGAAACGGAAGTCCAGGCGATGGTCAGGGTCACAGGCGAGAATCAGAGTCGAGATAAACAATCCAAGGGTCGGCAAGGAAATCCAAATACGGGTGAAAACACTCAGAAATGTCGCTGGGAACAAAACTTCGCAACGAGCGTACTCGGCGTCGGCCTTAAATAGGGCAGAAGCCCGCGCAAACCTGCAGCGGAAGTCCAGGTGTTCGGTTAAAAAGGGTCCAGGTGGGAAACTAAAACTCCGGCGAAGGTTCCCGCTGATGTCCGTTGGGCAGCGCCACAGAGGACCGCCGTGCAACAAGGGCGTTTCCAAACTTTTGGAGGGCAATATATATATATATATATATATATAATAAAACAATTCATGAAGTAAAAATTGAAGCAATTTTTAAATATTTTTATTGTGAAACATATTTGGAATTACGTTATTAACACAGATAGCACATCACACCAATATTCATCACATTGTAAGCTTTGTATTTCATGATTTCTAGTAATGCCACCTAATGGCCATGTTTGGTACGGCCTGACAATTATTAAATTCAATTCAAATTCAAATTTTGAATTGAATTTAATAATTTAATGTATTAAATTTGTTTTACATTATTAAACAGTTTTAATTGACAAATTACAGTACAGTAACTTTGCATGTGAAATCAACAGATATGCATACATTACATACAATTAATTATATGTTAAATGCAGTTATATTTGCATATATAGTGTACACATTGCTATATGACTTCTGACTCATATGTTCCAAGATGCAAAATTACTACAAAAGAAAGAAAAATGCTAATTAATAAATTGGCGATTCATTTTTTTAATCATATGTTGCCTTCAGAAGTTTTTTTTTTTTTTGTAGAACAAAATAAATAGGAAAAAATACTATATCTTGCAACAGCTGGGTTTCAGAAGTAAAACTTACATTCATTTGCTCCATAGGGAAATAGATTTTAATTTCACTGTCATTCATCTCGTAGTCTTGTAGTTCTTCTCTCATTAACACCATCAAGTACCTTTATCTTTTGTAAAATGTAAATGTAAAAAAGTATTTAAAGTCATCTGATACATGGTAGGTTTGGTTTATGGCTTGTTAACAAAGCCTTTTAAAATATTTCTGTGGGAGAAATGACTTCTTCTGTCATGACATCTCTTTATCTGTTCCCCTCATAGTGTCTTAAGACTGCAGTGGGACGACACCTTGAGGAGGCCACGCACACCCACCTCTCTCTTCTCGGGGGGCAGGTGACTCGCCAAAGGCTGGAGCTCAGGGAGCTCCGGCGAGCAGTGGAGGAACTCTCTGGAAGTCGAGATGGCATACTGCTCTGGAAGCTCACAGACTTCAGTCAACGGCTACAGGAAGCTAAGGGCAGAACTTCTGGGAATTTGGAATTGTTTAGTCCTGCCTTCTATTCCCATAACTATGGTTACCGTCTACAAGTGTCTGCCTTTCCCAATGGTAACGGTAGTGGTGAGGGCTCTCACCTGTCAATCTACATTCGTGTTCTACCAGGAGAGTATGATGGGCTGCTGGAGTGGCCTTTTCCTTACCGGGTTTCCTTCTCACTTTTGGATCAGAGGGACCCGGCACTCAGTAAACCTCAGCACATCACAGAGACCTTCAGCCCAGATCCCACCTGGAAGAACTTCCAGAGGCCAAGGCCTGGAGCTCTGGGAAGTGTTCGTGGGGGTTGTCTGGATGAGAGCATGCTGGGCTTCGGCTACCCAAAGTTTCTCTCCCATGAGGAGATGAGGAAAAGGAACTATATCAGAGACAACGCTATTTTCATTAAAGCCACCATAGATGTGGTCCAGAAGATACTGAACTCTTGAGTTCTGAAATAAATGTTAAAGAATGTGAAAAATTATCACTTGAGGCCCATTTGGCTTGTATTCAAAGTATAGATGTATAATTTTTTGTTTAAATATAATCAGGGCATTAACACAAATGAAGGATATTTAGATACTGAGAAGGATTTTTTCAGGTCATTTGCATGTATTTTTCTGAAATACTTTTTTTTTTTTTTTTTAAATAAATAAATGTTATGACATTACAAATGACTAATGGCTTTATTTTTATAAAACTATGTGAATTTTCATGTTCTGTGTGTGAAGTGCTTGACCCTATAAATATATTGTGAATAGTGCTTGGCCTTAAAAATGTAAATATAATGTTACATTACATTAGTGGTCCATTCATGTATTTATTTAATTTTTTTATATGACTCGTAGAATTGTTATATAACTCTTTTTATATTGATGTGTAAATGTATTGGAATTATTCTTATTTTTCAATCTTTTAAACTTTAGCAGTGAATCACACTGACCCTCTTGTAAGAAGTGAATCACAGTTACAAGGCATCTGATTGGCTGTTCACTCCTGATGTCACATTTTCATGTGTATCCTCTCCATGAGCCAAGGATCGAAGCCTGAGTTGACATAGAAAGTTAATTATCAGTGTCATGGTACCAATAAAGCCGGCTGGGATTAGATGGGTTTTTTGTTAAGTCACCTTCATGGTTCAAGCCCCTGGCTGCTTGATCAGAGAAAGACTTGACTTTTGAGTATCCAGGTTAGAAAATCCTAGAATTGTTGTTAACTAACTAACATCTACCTCTGTGTCATATCCTTAGGATAATTTAAATGACCTAAACAAGTTATGTGATACAATACATAGTTAGAAATGTGCACCAATGTGTGTGAGTCTGTAACAGAAATGATGCTGCAAGCTGATGGAAATGGAAAAAAACGACCCCATTGCAGTAGCCTACAGTGATTTTTAATGCAGTGTTCAGAGAGGCCTGTTCAAATATATGGTCATTTTGATTCAGCAACAAACAGCAAACAACAGGGAAATCTGCAGATTTGCAGAGGTGTAATGTAACGGTAATAACACTTTGTTTACAGTACTTAAGTACAGTAGGCCTATTTTTGGGAGTGTCTCTATACTTACACTGTTTGTATACAAATTCTTTAAAGCATATTCGGTATTTAATACAATAAATATAACTAATCAATTACAGTTACTGTGAAAAAAACCGTCATTAAATCACAGTTATTTATGAAAGTTTTAATGATTACGTCTTTTAAATCTTAAATCTTAATCTTAAGATTAAGTGTTTTAAATCTGAATATTTTCACACACACACATACAAGTTTGATGAAGTGTTAGTTTAAGATGCATAAAAGGTCACATTCTATAAATATATATGTATAGAATGAGGGGGGTGATTTAATAAGACATTAAAGATTAGATTGTTCAGGGATCGTATAAGAGACACAACACCACATTAGAAGCACTTAACACATTAGACCACAACCCAGTGTTTATTTAATGTGTATTTTATGTTTTAAAAGAGTTTTAACTGCTTAGTATTCATCTACTGTCCCCAGGAAGATTTTGTACACTGGTAGGAAAGTTGATGTTGACCATAGGAAAGGCTTCCGTGTCAAACAGCACCATTCCATCTTGACCCTCAGAGTTCTCCTTACATTGGATGGAAATCTGAAATATTCATACAGGCATTTGTAGAAATTGTGCATTATTTATATTCCTAAAATAATTCTATCTGTATAATAATATACCTGAGCTTGACTAGATGATAGCTCATCAGACACAGACTCTTGCGTTAAGAGAGTGTGTTCCTCCACACCGGGTTCTTGAGCAAATCTGCAGCAACTCTGACCCTTATTTAACGAGAAATGTTATTTTATTATTAAGTATTATATAAAACATGTAATGTTGTAACACACACTTTCTTTCGCTCACTTCGTGGTCATCGTGCAATGATTTTGTTTTCCTTACCATTGCGTTGACAATCTGTTCCAAGCTGTTTAATAACAGATGTTTTATAAAAACAATTTATTATTAAATATTATAATTAATACTGTTGTTGATAAATGGCTTGATGTTGTTGGCTGTTTTTTTGGTGGTTTGTCTTATCGATTGTAGTCACCAATCAAACGGTAAAAGTTTATCTTCCGGGTTAAATGGCACGTGACCCACACTATAAGATTTGGGTAGAAATGTAAAGGTCACCAAAGACCACTTGCTAAAAGAATTTTATGATTTACTATTTTTCATCAGCCACTGTATATATATATATATATATATATATATATATATATGCACAAGAAATAAAAACAACTAAACATAACGGAAGCTACCTGAAAAGTCCCAAGCTGGGCTTACTGTACCTTCAGAGTCTGACTGTATTACACACAGGCAGCACGTGTTTATTTTACACTAAATGTATGATAAAATGGCATATAAATTCCAATATACCAGCTGACATCAACAAGTAAACATCCTTATGACTACTGTACAATTATTGTGCATTCATTGTTCATCTAAAAAAGCAAAATAAATAAAAAAACAATTGGTGGAATATTTAAAAAATAATTTACAAGGATAGATATCCACAAGGCTTAGTTATTTTCCATCTAATGCCTGTATTTACAGTAAATTACAATTTAATACCAATTCTAATTCTATTAATTTAATATTTTTTTTTTTAATTTGTATGCCTAAACTGATTAATCAAACCTGATTTTCAGTCATTTGAATTTGAAAATGCTTGAAAATTATCTCTGCTTGAACTTACCTCCAAAATGAACAGGTTGCATGTTCAAGTTGTCTTCTCTGGGTTCAAAATAGTAGTCCATTTGTTTATTTTCAATCCAGTCCAAATCCATAATAGAAATTTGTTAAATAGAAAATATGGAAACAATAGAAATTAAGTATTTAGCTCCTCATTTTTAAGCTCATTTAGCTCCTCATCAATCACATTTTACAGTTCTCCCTCGCTCTTGTAATCTATGAACGACAATGACATGATGTGATTTGAAAGTGGGTGGGAACATCATTGCTTCTTGTTTTGTAAGTACTGGTTAACCACACGAACAAATGCAGAGCTCTCTGTGCTTTCTTATCAGGTGCTGATTCATTATAGACTAAAGATTAAAGATATTCAAAAACATGTTTGGACCAGAGAAAACTGCAGATAAGACAGTCATGCAGTAAACACATAAAAAGCTCATAGAAAAACTGGGGTACTAAAAATTTTGAAGAATGTGGTTTTGCTAATAGAAACTAAGCATTCATCAATTCTTAGTTATTAAAGGATCCGAATTAATAAAATGAATGAACTGAATCATTTACAAATAAACTAATCTAGGTCTCATAGTCCTAATCTCTAAATCAGACATCACTACTTTTTCACTACTCTCACGAAAGGCTGGAGTGAACGTTATGATCTACAGTGAACACTGACTTAAATATAGATAATGTACAAGGCTAGGAATGAATCTTGTATGCCATTTTTTGTTCATTTTTTGTTTTTTAAAGTTTAAAAAAGTATGTTTTGATGATGGTGATGGTGCTGCTGCTTTGGAATACTGCAGGATATTTAAACAAATATATGGATTTGGTTGTTTTGCTATAGCATTACATATCTCGAGAATTAGACACAAGCATGTCAAATCACCTTTATTTATACAGAACTTCACACATTATAGATTGTGTCAAAGCAGCTTTAAAGTCGATCAGAATAAAATTCAACTTCAGCTCTAAAATGAGGACATTATTCATCATTCATTCAGTGGAAATTATTTATTCAGTAATCTTTTAGCAGTAAACTCACGTCAACAGCATCAGAAAAAGCATTGTAACTTCAACATTTATTAATTGAGGGCAACCTACACTCTAATCATTTCTACAATCAGTTTGGGGAATTTACTGGTGCAAAAATGATATACTTCATCTGTGCAAAACATTGTATTGGGTAAACTTCATTTTTTTCCCTGCAAGTTCAGTTCACATCAAATACACATCAGTACAATTCCTGGTCTTCATCTTCCTGTGTATTGATTACAATGCCTTCATCGTCAATATCCCGCTCAGCCTGAGGTTGGAGATAGATGGGGTATGACACATAATCATACACAATGTGCCCATGAAGGCCTCTCTGGTTCTCCGTGCATTGCACTGAAAGCTGAAAATGTGTAATCATTAGTAATAATTCTTAATTCTTTCAGAGTAACTGTGATCCAACTTATTTTCTCATTACTTTTACAGTAGGCCTGAATAATATATTATCATCCTCAAATGTGTCTTCAGAAATAACTTCTTGGTTGTCCACATACTGGAGAGACACCTTAAATCATCAAACTTACAGTAAATCATCATTGATGAAGTAATATTATATCAGAGTACATGTAGATATTATTTATTTACTCTAAATGTGTTTGCATAATCAAAACCAGCCTGTATTATCACCGGTGTTTTCTGCTTTTGTCACACTAACACACCCTACAATGACTTAACAGTGTTTCTTTAACTTTAACAAGAATCTACATTGAGTAAAACACAAAAACCCAAAATATGATACCTTTACAAGTTGCATGCTATACTTTTAAATGTAAACCCTCACTGTACATATGCTAATTGTTGTAGTGAGTTATAGACTTAACTTACAATAAAAAAGTTCTAGAGTTACGTTTTAGAGATCTTTATTACAACTGTCAGATGATGACAGTAATATTTTCCTTAATGCACATACCATGGCTTCGCTGATGGAGATGTCAAAAAGTTGATTGGTCTGTTTAGATCTATAAAGAGAATGTATCTGACACTTATCCTTGAAAATTCACATCTATTCAACTTCTACCAATCTATAGCTGTTTGTAATTATTTGAAATGGTAAAACACTCTCTTGGTCTGAGTGACTGCACATGTGAATGGCGCCAATTTTAGGTCTTTTGCGTGTTTACGTCATGTCTTCTATGTATGCTACTTGCTTGTTAAGGCGATATATTATGATATATGTCTTGGCTTTCTTAGTATAGCTAGTCAATACCATTTGATATATTGTCTGAAACATTTTCAAAATGTTCCATTTGACTGATCACTGAAGCAGAATACAGATACAACTTTGCAACGTTTCGAACCCTAATGCATAATACTAATTTGAGGGCACTGCCATACTGAAAATCTGAAATTGCAATTTTTTTGAAGAGCCATCCCCACAGAATAGCAGTGCTAGAGCACAGTTTACATACAATCGTCTACATGCTACTTCAACATGAAATTTAACATGTAATTTTAAGTAAAATTTCCCAAACATCCTATTTTTAGGTCAAAATTAAGTTCTAAACTAAAGCCAATTCACTCTTGCTGAAAACCAAACTTTGCCCTCAGACACCACTCACAAGCCCTCAAAACACACACACTATGACAAAGTCTTACACACTGGTGCAATTCATTCAAAACTATATTTCCAAAACAGTTATGTTGCTCATGGTTTTCCCTCTTAAAAACCTTTTGACATGAACACAAAAGACATGTTTTATTCATTCATGTACTACACAGTACATCTGTTTAAAAAAATATATATATTTTTTTTACACAGTGGGGGTAAAATCCTCTTGAATGCCTGGGGTGTATTCCAGAAAGCAGGTTATGTGACATACCCGGGTAAGTTTAAGGGTAAGTTAGTGGATAACCTCAA
>JAUMHI010000067.1:10088889-10141974 GCA_032359435.1 Enteromius unitaeniatus | reverse complement strand
GAGCTCAGCCACAGTGATCTTTGGGTTCTTCTTTACCTCTCTCACCAAGGCTCTTCTCCTCCGATAGCTCAGTTTGGCTGGATGGCCAGCTCTAGGAAGGGTTCTGGTCGTGTCCAAACATCTTCCATTTAAGGATTCTGGAGGCCACTGTGCTCTCAGGAACCTTAAGTGCAGCAGAAATGTTTTTGTAACCTTGGCCAGATCTGTGGCTTTCCTAATCAAGTCCAATCAGTATAATCAAACACAGCTGGACTCTTGAGACTCTCAAGGATGATCAGAAGAAATGGACAGCACCTGAGTTAAATAAATGAGTGTCACAGCAAAGGGTCTGAATACTTAGGACCATGTGATATTTTAGTTTTTCTTTTTAAAGAAATCTGCAAAAATGTCAACAATTCTGTGTTTTCTGTCACTATGGGGTGCCTAAATTAATTGGGGTGAATTAATAAGGGAACAAAATGAACCTAAATGATTTTAGCAAATGACTGCAATATAACAAAGAGTGAAATATTTAAGGGGGTTGGAATACTTTCTGTACCCGCTGTAAGTAAGTGAAACAGCATGAGGAAGAGAGAGTTTAAATACAACATTCCTGTGCAATAAATCATTAACAAAAGAAAAAAAGTCTTCCTATGACAGAAGGAAATGGAGTATTAGAGAGAAGTATACTTTTCATGTGATTAAACACTGCTTGTGTGGCTCAAGTTCCCCTCAAGTTAGTCACATTCAAAGGCGATTAAAGCCTTTTCATAAAGAATGACAGCAGAACCATCCCAGGACAGGATAGAAAGCAAACCATTGAGATAACACAGAATCACACATACCTGTAAAATGATGAAATTATAATATAAACTTTGAATTATAGCATATATAAGCAGAATCAGATTAGGTTCACTTACCATAAGTGTAAATATACAGTTTTAGAAGCTTTGAATGTATATATGGGTTTTACTTCTGCTATCTTTCCCCCTCAGATTACTTCACTTCCTGTTTTAGAGCATAACCCCAGCCTGTCGTTTTCAAGTGTTTAAGCGGACAAGAACTAAATGAAGAGGTAATTCTTTGTGAGTGAGTAAGATGTTTCATTTCTGTATATTAGCAACTACTGTAGCAGGCATACTGTAAGTATTCTCTTTTAGTCTATACTATAACTATAGTATAGTATATACTTTTACGCTTAAAAGGTAATAGCAGTAGATAAAAGCATTGATTTTAATTTAGACAGTCATGATTTTGCTACATTTTTATTATACGCTGACATGTGTTATGTTATGTGTGTATGTATGTATATGTGTTATGTTGTTATGGCACAGAGGGTTTCCTGAAGATAAATTTACTTTACCTGGGAAATATTGTTTTTATTGTATTTATTTACTTTATTTTATGATTTTTACCTGTCTGTCGTCTGTAAAAAATATTTTGCTCATGTTCGTGTTGATGGAATGAAGTATGGCAGGTAGTGCTGCAAAGTTTCTCTATTATCTTTGTGCGAGGATAAGTTTGTCTTGTCATTTTATCACAACATCAGATTTTTTACACACAGTTAAATAGATTGGAGGTTTATTAACCATGGAGTTTGTTTTACTAATTTTTTATTTATTTAATTTAGTATTTTGTTTTTGTTTTGTTTTTTATAGGAAGTGCAAAGTCAAACTGCAGGAATGCTGGGCAAAGGGTGCAAGTATATAAATAAAACATTTTAGGTGAAAGTGCGTTCCCAGGTTGACTTGTAAAAAGAATCAGGAACGAACATGGGAACACTAAAACTAATCACATTATATATTTCCCTATGTGGTTTCATTTCCTCATCTAGTGCATTTTCCTTAAAGAACTGCACAATCAGTACTCCCCTAAGAAACATCCAACCCAAAGTACTTTGCTACAAAATGGGCTTTTTCAGGATTCCGCAGGTACCTAGAAATACACAGATTTTAGATGCTTCCTTCAATGCTTTTGCCAAGATCCAGATTGGAGACTTCAATCATTTGTCAAACTTACAGGACTTGAACATATCCAACAATAAGATCTTGCAGATTCAAGAGGGGGCATTTGACAAGCTCTCCAACTTATCCCATCTCAATCTGGCCAGCAACAGACTACAGGGAATCTCCAGGGGCATGCTACACGGCCTAACAAATCTACTGGTGCTACGTCTGGATTACAATTACATAAAAGAAATTGAAGAGTCAGCTTTCAGCACGCTTCAGAATTTAAAGGTGTTAAACCTAACAAAAAACCACCTCTATTATATAGAGAGAATCAAGCCGGTTCTTGCATCACCATGTTTGGAGGAACTTTACATCGGAAGCAATCATTTTGATGCCTTCAACTCAAGTGAAATGTCAACAAAGCCCTTGTCATTAAAAACACTGGATTTGTCCAACAATCCTTTTGCAATATTTCAGCTCACTGATAATATATTTCCAACTCTCAGTCACCTTGATTTATCTTATTGTGGTCAAAACAGAACCATGACATGGAACGTTACAGACAATACATTCTTTACCTCAGTGAAAACATTATACTTCATGGATGTTCATATGTCAGACCAGAATGCTTCTAATGTGCTTAAGAGTTTCAAGAATTTCTTAAATAAAATCAGGCTTAATGCAAATGTTGTGCTGAACAAGACTAACCTTCTGCTCAATGCATGTTCTCCAGTGCTGCAAGTTGTTCGGCTAAATTCTAACAAAATAAATAAACTCACGAACCACATGTTTGATCCCTGTTCTAACCTGACAGAATTAGATTTAGGATATAATGAAATATCTCATTTAACAACGAGTATGTTCAAAGGATTTACACAACTAAAAACTCTGCGTTTGCAAATCAATAAACTAACTCAAATAACAAACTCTTTTCAAATGCTCTTCACTCTCGAGTTCATAGATCTCAGCAGAAACAGCATCAACATGCTCACTTGTGATGACTTTGCCAATTTAACACAGGTGAAAACTCTGTACTTGTACAGTAACAAAATCTCAGTCATTAGGTCTTGTTTGTTTAAGGACCTAAAGAGTCTTGAGGTCCTCAAGCTTGGAACTAACAATCTGTTAAGGATCGGTGATGCTTTCAGCAATGGGCCACATTCCCTTTTGGAACTGCAACTTAATTTTAATAAGCTAAGCAAAATCGAAACGCACACTTTTAGGAATGTGTCACAGCTGAACATATTGTTCCTACAAGACAATCAGATTTCAGACATTGAAGACCATGCCTTTAAAGGACTGAATAACCTGACGTCTTTATTCCTGTCATCAAACAAAATAACAGCTAAAACATTAACCAAACAGCATAATTTGTTCTCAGGCATGCCCAACCTCAAAAATCTAGATTTGTATGCCAACATCATTTCATTTACTGATGATCAATTGAAATACCCTCCCTTTAAAGACCTGAAGCAACTCAGAGTATTGACCTTGCACAGTCAACGTCGTGGAATCGGCATAATACCCTCAAATCTGCTTCAAGGTTTATCTTCCTTAGAAATGTTTTACATTGGAAACACAAATCTCGGACATCTGAATCCTGATACTTTCCAGTCCAGCCCCAAGCTCTGGTTTTTGGATCTCTCCAAGAATGCACTGTCTGAAGACCACTCAATCCCGGCTGAGTTGTTCCACCCCATTTCGAAGCTAACCAAACTTATCATTTCGAGAACGCAGCTTCGCTCGCTGAACTTCCTGTTGAAGGCAAATCTCTCCCGACTTTCAACCTTAAAAGCTGTGGGCAATGAGATTGACATGATCAACAGAACTCTGATTCAGGTACTGCCTCAACTAGAGCTCCTCGACCTGAATAAAAACACATTCACTTGTGACTGTACCAATGCATTCTTCATTGACTGGGCCAAGAGTAGTAATTCTACTCAGGTGGTTTATTTGAACAAGTACATGTGTAGCTATCCTAGTTCCTTACGAGGCATGAGCTTGTCTGCATTCAACACAGAATCCTGCACCTTGAATATCGACTTCATCTGCTTTGTTTCCACCAGTATTGTGGTCATTCTTACCCTCCTCTCATCATTTGTGTGGCATTTTCTGCGCTTTCAGGTGGTTTATGCATACTACCTCTTCTTAGCTTTTCTTTATGACAACAAGAAGAAGCAGAACGGTTCGACATTCCAGTACGATGCCTTCATTTCCTACAATGCCAAAGACGAGCCTTGGGTAATGGAGGAACTTGTTCCCAAATTAGAAGGAGAACAGGGCTGGAGACTGTGTCTTCACCACAGAGACTTTGAACCAGGAAGGCCAATAATAGACAATATCGTTGATGGCATATATAGCAGTCGCAAGACCATCTGCCTGATCACTAGGAACTACCTAAAGAGCAACTGGTGTTCAAGTGAGGTGCAAGTGGCGAGCTTCAGACTCTTTGATGAGCAGAAGGATGTGCTTATTCTGGTGTTCTTGGAGGATATCCCCACACATCAGCTCTCTCCATATCACAGGATGAGGAAGCTGGTGAAAAAACGAACCTACCTCCACTGGCCAAAACCTGGAGAAGATGCTAAGGTCTTCTGGCAAAAGCTAAGAATGTCTTTAGAAACCAAAGAGGGGCATAAATCAGATCACAGAATGATTATGTGAGGATATTATAAGTGCACAGTATACACTCTCAGAAATAAAGGTACAAAGTGTCATCACATTTGTATTCTTTAAGTACTAATGCATACCTTTAAAGGGTTACTCCACCCCAAAATTTAAATAATGTTATTAATCACTTACCCGCATGTCATTCCAAACCCGTAAAAGCTTTGGTGATCTTCTAAAGAATTTGTATCATATTTTGGATGAAAACCGGGAGGTTTGTGACTGTATTGACTGCAAAATAATGAACCTTGTCAATGTCTAGAAAAGTGTGAAAGACATCATCAGGATACTCTATCTGCAATCAGTGGTTTACCTGTAATGTTATGAAGCTACGAAAATACTTTTTGTGTGGAAAAAAAACCCTGAACTTTTTAGTTACAAAAAGTTAGGAGACTGTAGTTGATTTTGAATTTTATTTCCTCTTATGCTCACCAAGGCATTCATTTAAGCAAACAGTATTTTTGTGAAATGTTATTTTACTAATTTTAAAATGTCAATGTAATTACTGTGATGGCAATGTTCAGTGACACATGATCCATATTTCTTACCATTATCTATAAAACATTTTGTGAAAACTGTTGTTTTTTTGTTTGCTTACATTTAATTACAATATCTTTACTCAGCATGTTTGAAACTGTCCAAGTGAAGAAGTCAACAAGATCTCTATAGGGGGTCATTGTGGGCTGATGTCTGGCCCACGCACTGGACCCCCGATTTCTAGAAACGGGGGTGGAAATTATCAAGTAATAATGGCCCTTTCTCTCTAATTTGACCAACATTGTTGTAATTGCATGTAAACCCAGTAAAGCCTGAAACTTTTGCATAAGTTAACACCAAAAAATAACAAGAAAAGGTCTGTTCTACATGAAGGGAACTACTCTCACAAGGGTTATATACCAGAAATTCATTAAAATGACCTCTGAAACCTTATAGTTGAAATAGAGCACATTTATGTACGAAAGTAGAACAAAACAGTCAAAACAAACCCACAAACATTACATTTCTGCTTTTAAAATACCTTAGATGATTCAAACATTATGTTCTGTGATAATGTGTTGATAAAACAAGCTTCTTTTGAATCTGGAGCATTCCTTAAAAACCAAGCAATGGCAGTGTGGGAAGAGAACGGAGGGTTACAGGAATAAATTCAGCTTTTCTGTCTCCTGTCTTTCTGACCTTTGACCCTAGTAAGTGTCCAGCAGAAGCTGACATAAGATCTCTTCTGCCGACCTGTTCTGAAGGGCATGTCTGCACATTCTTTGCTCTACGCCTCCACGTTGTCCTCCATTGTCCACATCTCAGCATGTGTCCTCTGCTGCCTCTGCTTTTAGAAGCTAATATGCTAAATGCTAATGTGTTACAATTGTAAAACTGTTGATTCAGTTCATACACAGACCAGTTCAGAATGTTAAGATCAGATCTTCAGCTATGATATGGATATGCCGAAAAGTGTGACGGAAAAGTTTAATCTGTTACTGATGATAGAGATATTATAGAGACTGTTTGATTTAGTTGACCCCTCAAAGATAATTATTCATTAACTATCAACTAACGTAGTTAAGGTTGCGGTAATCATGCGTACAACACTGGTTGTAGTTAACAATTGCTCTTGATTGGTTCATAATTAGTTCATGTCTTTACTAATCATGGGTTCATGGTGAAGTATTAATTCAGGTATTAGTGTGTGATTATTACAGTATCTTGGTAATTGATCCAATTCTTAACTGGTCTTATTCATAAATTGATAATTTAGCAAATAAATTCCCACACAATCTTAAACATTCAAAATTGACAAAAACACACTACAGACTGATTCAACATTGATTTGATGCTCTTAAAACAAGTCAAAATGAGGCTCAGTAGTGTGTGTGGCCTCCACGTGCCTGTATGGCCTTCCTACAACGCCTGGGCATGCTCCTGATGAAGAGCCAACTCCTGGACAGTCTGTGGTGCAACGTGGCGTTGGTGGATGGAGTGAGACATGATGTCCCAGATGTGCTCAATTGGATTCAGGTCTGGGGAACAGGCGGGCCAGTCCATAGTATCAATGCCTTCATCTTGCCAGAACTGCTGACACACTCCATCCACATGAGGTCTACCATTGTCTTGCATTAGGTGGAACCCAAGGCCAACTGCACCGGTATATGGTCTCATAAGGGGGCGGTCAGGAAAGCCCATGGAGGGCTGTGCGGACCTCCGAAGAAATGCCACCCCACACCATTACTGACCCACTGCCAAACCGATCATGCTGGAGGAGGTGGCGGCAGCAGAACGTTCTCCACAGCATTTCCAGACTCTATCACGTCTGTTACATGTGCTCAGTGTGAACCTGCTTTCATCTGTGAGGAGCACAGGGCACCAGTGGTGAATTTGCCAATCTCGGTGCTCTCTGGCAAATGCCAAACGTCCTGCACGGTGTTGGGCTGTAAGCACAAACACCACCTGTGGATGTAGGGCACTCATACCACCCTCATGGAGTCTGTTTCTGACCGTTTGAGTGGACACATGCACATTTGTGGCCTGCTGGAGGTCATTTTGCAGGGCTCTGACAGTGCTCCTCCTGTTCCTCCTTACACAAAGGCGGAGGTAGCGCTCCTGCTGCTGGGTTGTTGCCCTCCTATGGCCTCCTCCACATCTCCTGATGTACTGGCCTGTCTCCTGTGCCTCCATGCTCTCGACCAGGGCTGGACGGAAAAATGGCTGGGAGGAAAAATCGGCCCTGGCATTTTATGGTCCAGCCAACCCACCACCACATATAGGCCTACCATATATATATATATATATCCCCCAAATAAAATAATTTTAAATTAATAAAAACAAGTAGGCAACTGTGTACATATAGACTACTATAATTTTAAATTCTGCCAGTAATCTTCACACTATGGGACAGCAAAGACCTCCACAAAGAACGCAAACACTGATACAGTACTGATGTCTTTAATATTGAAAGTTAGGTAGGCTATTTGAGTATAATACAAATTCACAAAATAAAAATTGGTGCAATAACATCCCATAACGTTATATGATATAAAATAAAACGACAGGTCATATTTAAACTAGAAGCATTCGGGAAACCTTTATGCATGCATTTAACTTTTTCGCTGTTTTAAAAAGTGTTGACGTAATTATTAAGCTCCATACATTTTGCTGCTTCCACTTGTAGGCTTTGGGTCTTTTCTCCCACAGCTTCTCTGCAACCCCCTTGATCTTTTCTAGTTAATCCATTGTTATAGACGGACTCATCTCGAACTCAGATTTTGTCAAGGGGAGATGAGGGCTGGCCAGGAGGGAGGCAGGGCGTGGCCTGAGATTTCATTGGACTAACTCAATGTCCTTTAAGACAGTCAACCAATGGGCCGCGATTCGTGTCTCAGATACTCCACCATTGTGGTAATAAATAAATTGGCCTAATAAACTTTTTTAAAAATATTAAATGATGACTGACAGCCCCAGCCCAAAAATGTGCGTCGGCCCAGCGGGCATTGTCCGGTATGCCCTATGGTCAGTCCAGGCCTGCTCTGGACACTACGCTGACAGACACAGCAAACTTTCTTGCCACGGCTTGCATTGATGTGCCATCCTGTATGAGCTGCACTACCTGAGCCACTTGTGTGGGTCATTGACTCTGTCTTATGCTACCACTAGAGTGAAAGCACCGCCACCACTCAAGAGTGACCAAAACATCAGAAAAGCATAGGAACTGAGAAGTGGTCTGTGGTCACCCCCTGCATTTTGATTTCCCAGAAGTGTGATTGACTTTATTTTTAGAGCAGTGTATTTACTTTACACAAGGAGCGATCTAGTACAACTGCATGTTAGCATGTTTTATATATGTGCATATTATTTTCTGAACTATAAACTTTGTAAAAAATTCAGAACCACAATTTCAATTATAAAATAAATCAGTAGTAGTTTTCTTCAGTGTCAAAGACTGATACAACGGTACGGTTGACTTAAGTATTCACCCACTAATTAATACTCAAGGTCTTGGTTTCAGTAATTTAGTTTCCATGGAAAAAAAAGAACTGTAATCACATGCTAGAGAAGTCATGTGAGAAGAGCAAAGGAAATGACTTCACCTGTACACTTCCTAAAGGTGAACTCAGATGATACTTGCATGCCCTTTGACCAGTGAGACAACAAGGGAAATAGACCTAATGGGGCATGGAAAACAAAAACACACCCTTTTATTGCCCATCTCGGTCTCCACCTCTTCACACTTCGGAGTTTAGTGTGTGAAAACATTTACAATGCAAAGTGTGGTGTGGTACATTATGCTTCATTACTGGACAAAACTATTTACTCCCATAAATAAACACAGCTTCTTTGTCTTAAAGTAATAAAAATGAACCAGAGTCAAAAGATATTCTTCAAAAATGTGTTATTTATCAATTTACACAAATATAAATATGATTGAGATGATTGCAAAAACATATAAAAAACAGCAAAGCCTTTAGGCAGTTACATATATTCTACAATGGAGTACAATGGAGTAGTGTGAAATCAATCCCTGAGAAGCAATTATATTTATAGCATCTTTTGGGATCACTTTTATGTGCAAGTCCATGCATTGAAATAGAAAGACCATTTTGATGTTGTGGAAAAAAATATGTGAATTTACACAGTAATGTGGTGATTTACTTTTAGAATATGGGATACATTTCAAATCTCAAAGGTGTGTATTGAAAAAAACACAAATCTGTGATTGACTGACTACTTGTTTTTGTTTTGCCTGAAAAGTTGACCTTACTTTACAACAAACCATATTTGCTCATTTAATCGTATGTACAGTATCATTGAAGATTTCATCACCTAAAACCATTTAGTGTGAAAGCTTCGGCTCAGTATTCAACCGTCAAGTTCTGCCTTTTTGTTCGGTCGTCCATAATGGCTTAAAGGTGTAATATATCAATCACTAGTCTTCATTTGTCGCAGAATCCAGACGCAGTGCTGCTCTGGTTGGTTCTCCTTGCTGACAGTGCTGACAGGTTACCAAAGTAACACAGGAACACAGATATCATGCACTGCTGTTGCTAAGCTGCCGAGGAAGTTCTCGCTCTGGTGCATTTGTTCACCAGGCCTGCAAAGGACACTGCAGTGACAACAAAGAATAATGATTATACACCATAATGACTCATAAAGACATGCAGTTAATATATATATATATATATGTATATCCAGTGCCAGCCCATCCAACAGGCAAAACAGGCGGTCGCCTAGGGCCCCCATCTTGCTTAGGGGGCCCTGCAAACACTGGTGTAATATACGTTTTCCGTTCTTACTTTTGCACGTGCAGCGCGAGTGTACTTGTGAAACATTTAACATGCCCGCAATGCACAGATATAATTTAACACAATACAATTCATAACGACGTGAGAAAACCCCCCCACCATATTTTATTAAAAGAATAGCTGTGTATAATTCATACATGACATTAGAAACATATACAGCAGCCAAAGTACCACGCTCTGTTTAGCATAACACCTGCAGCAATTGACTTGGTTGATGTCGCCTCATTAGAAAAGCATTGTGTTGACCCAGAGGAGTGTACATAAAATAATTTCTGCCGTTCGACAGAACAAGGTATGTAAAAAAGTGAGTCATATTGGGTCGGACTGTCCGTATGGTATCTGTGACTGACCAAATACGACCCAACGAAATGGCCAGAGGTTTCGTTTGCCAACACTTTTTGGTATCCGAGTTTTCAGGAAAGAGATCATTTACTACAAGCCTAAACGTGACGGCTTCTGAAAGTAAACTTTTGGCTTTTTATTTTGCTTAATTTAATACAATGATAAAGATTACAGTAAAAGACACACTTTTTATTGATATATTAAAAAGAATTTTAACATTGAGAAAACATAGGTAACATTAAAGAACCACTGAAGTGCCTTAAAATGCACACCATTATGTGTTGTGTTAGCCTGAAGCCTAATAATTTTCACAAGAACACGTTGTAAAATATATAAAAGTATATAAAACATGAAAATATCCCTTACGAAAATTAACCATGATTATAAAAACATATCACAAAACATGATTACTATAGGTAAACCATGGTAAAAACATGAAAATAATCGATAATAAATGTTTTAATGGATTATGACATTTACATCACAAAAATGTCAGGGAGTGACATTTATTTGACGTGAGGTAGTTAAGCCCCATCATAACTGGGTTGCAGTGCAGGAGGGACAGGACTAATGACATCTCATTAAAGTAGTAGATGGAGTACATATGAGACCCTGGACAACAAAACCAGTTGTAAGTGTAAGATTTACAAATTGATGAATAAATAAAAGCTTAATAAATAAGCTTCCCATTGATGTATGATTTGGAAGGATAGGGCAATATTTGATCAAGATACAACTATATGAAAATCTGGAATCTGAGGTTACAGAAAATCACCCTTAAAGTTGTCCAAATGAAGATATTAACAATGCATATTACTAATCAAAAATTAAGTTTTAATATATTTTCGGTAAGAAATTGACTATATACTTTCATGGAACATGATCTTTAACTATTATCCTAAGGATTTTTGGCAAAAAAGAATATAATGTATTTTTGGCTATTGCTAAAAAATATACCCCAGCGACTTAAGACTTAAAACTCAAGAGTTTTGTGGTCCAGGGCCAAATATATGAATATTAAGCTTGATATGTTTCATAAGTTGTATATCCATAACTGTTGTCAAAGTTTTGATGTCTTGTGCTACCCACTCAGAATGTGCTTCCTCCGTGTTTATTTCACAGCATATATCTTGAAATTGTCATCTCACTGTCTTTACACCAGTGGACCCAATTGTTATACCACTGTATATATCAATCCACCTTATTTTGTTACAAGGAAGTTTGAAGACTGACCTGCTTGCTGGAGCCCAGATGTGTGATGGTGCTGGTGTCCATGGTCGCGTATCGAGATGGATGGGAGAACTGGGCAGCTTCTTGTTTGGGAGAGTACACTGAAATAATACATGCAAAATGTGATTTTGCACATCGTTATTCAATATCGTTATGACAATATTTTCGGCTGTCATAAGCAAAGAAGCTAGGGTATTTACTGTGTGACTGTGTGAAGGGCTGCTGGGAGATGTGAGCTGTGGTCAGTTGTGTCAGGCTGGTGCTCTGAGGGAACTGCATGGGCTGCAGGGTTGTGAGTCCAGACACACTGTTGATGACGGGCACACTCTGAGACTGTGGAGATGTCAGACCTGGAAAAACATTAAAACACTGTTATTAAATTGTACGGCAAGAATTAAAGTAATTCTAATCCTGTATACATACTCATATTTGACTGAAATTACACATATATTAAAATTATTATTGTTAAAGCTGCAGTCCGTAACTTTTCGTGTGAAAAACAAATTATATAAGCGAATACACCATAAATGAATTGTCAAAAAGATTTGAGGCTGTGATAGGTGCCAAAGGTGCTTCAACTGAGTACTTATGTAAAAGAAAAAAATGAAAAAAATCCTTTCTGAATGCACTGTAACTTTTGATTTGTTGTCATTTTACAATTTTATATCAACTGGTACAGGATTATCATTTAAAATCAATGTTATAAACAAGTTAGGTTAAAATAATAAAAAAGTACACCTGATTATGTAATCAAATAGTTTTGATTAATATATAAATAAGAATTGGGGCCACTATTATATAAACTTCTGAGCCTATTAAGTCCATTTATACCAATCTTTTTGGGTCAAAACAGTTACAGCTTATAACTGTATGTGTTAAATTGAATCCCTAAACATAGCACACATGATTTTGTGTGCTATGTTTAAAACCTTTAAAACTTGAATGAACCTGCAAATGGACTCTGTTATGACTGTCTGACGTCTGTTTACTAGCTTAGGCAAGTTTGCAAACATGGACTCGACTGCGTGACTAACGCATAAAACGTGTTCTTGCGTTACTGTGGTGGTCACACGCCTCAGTACTCA
This sequence comes from Enteromius unitaeniatus, assembly GCA_032359435.1. Taxonomy (NCBI): domain Eukaryota; kingdom Metazoa; phylum Chordata; class Actinopteri; order Cypriniformes; family Cyprinidae; genus Enteromius; species Enteromius unitaeniatus. The sequence continues at coordinate 10,129,431 of JAUMHI010000067.1, read as the reverse complement.
AGGGGGCGATAGAACGACCTTCAATCGTCTGTGTCCTTAAACCAGTGTTATCGTTCAGGTAGCTGGTAATACATGTTTATAAGATCTAACTAGATTACCAAGTTGCTTATCAAACTATTACTTCAGCTATCAAAACATTGTTTATTTGAGAATCCATACCGGCACAGCAATAGTGGCTCAACCAACCCACCTGGGGGGCGGGGCTGAGTGTTTGACTGACTAATAGAAGGAGGAGGAGTGTTTGGGGAAATTTGTTTCATTTTTGTAGCATTATTTAACTAATAAAAAGAATTAAGACATTTTAACAGTGTAGATTAGTGTAGATTTTATAAATCAGAAGATATGGAATAACATTAATAAAAAGCACAATGTAGTGTATTAATATGATTTTTTTAACTGTTTTCTGCATTTTGAAGTTTGCACTTTATTGCGTTGGTTTTTAGTGTTTAAGGAAATGCCTGTTACTGTCCTGGCAGAAAAGTCCACTAGATTTTCTGGCAAAATGACAGCTATAAAGGCATATTTACTTTGGGATGCATAAAGGATAAATTAAAAATGCAATCAACTTAGAAATAGAACTCTAAAAATACTATAGTAAAACCTGCTTAACTGTTATTTAACTATTTAAAAAATAAAATATCACATCACTTGTATTATTACCAGTTGGCACCAATGTTGTAGCTATGTCACCATATTTTTACAGTGAATTGTTTTAAGAACAACGATGATGTGAGACATGAAGAAGGAGGAAATAAAATGATGATCCACTCACTTTGAGCAGCCAGGCTCATAATAAGGCTCTGTGCTTGCTGATGATGATGATGAGACGACTGAAGGCTATGAATGTTGGTCAAAGTGCTCACAGGAGGCAAAACTCCACCAGAAACTGAGATCTGGAAACACACACATATGCATAAACACAATGTAAATACATATAAGATACACAAACACTTTGCAAGTTTGAACATGGTCCTTGTCTTTGGTGGAAGACATTGTTTTGGACTGTGAGTGCGCACTAACATAACATAACAAATGTTTATTGGGGGGGCCAATTCACACCAGCCATAAAAGTGAACAAACGTACTGCCAGCACATGCTAGATCAATCCTCTCTTTGACCTAGTTGAGTCAGTTTTCAAATAAAGGCGACTTTATCAATCATGTCTGTAAAATGTACATTGATCTCTGCGACTACACGCTATTGAGGGTCGAAAAAGGGCTGGCAGACTTATACTTGTCAAAGCGTGTGCATTGCGACTGCTCTATAATGTGGACGCTAAAACAGATTTTGCTTTACCATTTTGGCGTCTGTCGATAGCAAGCCATGGCAAGGGTCCAGACTACCCGGAGACACCTGTTGCAATACTGACTGGCTGCTACCATGGTGACTGATGGTCGTCGAGGAAGTGACCTCACTGGTTCCTTGTTGACTGTACCTGAGTTCTGCATTAAAAAAACATGAGAATTTTTTTACTGTATTGCTGCGCACAACAAAAAGTTTCATTTTGTAGTTCTGCCACACTGAAAACGGCGAGCAACTAAGAAAACTGCTAGTCGAACATACTGACCTGATTCTGTCTATCTTTATTTGACCTCTTTGTGTAGCTGTAAATGCAGCTAAAATGATAAGAGTCTGCAATCCAAACACTGAAGGGCCTTTATCGGAGCGTCTATTCCTTAGATGCATTCTCATAAACATACCTCAGAACTGATTATGCTAAATGTTGTGCCTTTTCTTGCTGTCGGCAAACAAATACAATCAAAGAGCTTTTGAACAGTTGGAGGTCAGTGACTGTAGCAGAACACACAGGTTGAGCAAACACGCTGTTCTCTGACTCACTCTCTTGACGTAATATTAATCCATTCGCAAACATTCTGCGGAATTCGGTCCATTTCACAGGCTGACAGTTTACAGCTTTTCAACAGAACTGTGTCTTTTGCCGTTGTCAAAAGTTAAGCTGAAGCATTTTGATTTTATATATATGATCACTGCATGATCCTTCGGAGTTTCAAATACTTTTCTTCCAAACAGTTATCGATCTTCTGAGGGAGAGAGTGTGTGCTGAACACCCTCCCAGACACAAAGCTCGAACCTTGACTTGACCCTGGTTTGACCCTAAAGGTTGCGGTAAGCGATTTTATGTCTTTCTATCTCACATGCGTCTGCGGGTGCGGCTGTGTGTTTTGTTCACACACTAATGGGACGGAGGAATTCCAATAAAACGCGCAAACACACTGCATCTGTGAACCTTTTTACACCTGATATTAACACTCATAAGGGCAAAGTATGTCTGTAATTACTGGAAACTAAATCCATCCGTTAGCTGAAATAAAGCTATAATGAAGTAGAATAAAATGTAAATAAGCATAAGCACTACATTTAATAACTGGAAATACGTAAAAACTAAAACTGAACTGAATAAAAATAAATTAGACAAATATTAAACTAAATAATGAAAATGACAAAAGCATATTAAAATTATTTAAAATTCAAACAAAGCTGAAAATACAAAAATAAAAGATGTATTTATAAGTTTATGTATATATATATATAAACTGTGATAGTCTATAAATGACGCTTCGTAAACACCAAATTATCCAAATTCAGATATTAATCAAGTGTAAACAGAGCCTGTATTTGCACAGCCACAAAATCTTACTTGAATCTGAGCTATTGTGATGGTGCTGGCTGTGTGATGATGGATGAGACAACATGGGGTTCATGCTGTGGGGTGCATACGTATCCATAGCCAACTTCTGTCTGAAGGCTTCCTCCTTACGCCGATTAGCAAACCAGTTGTACACACGAACCTCCGTGACCAGGTTAGATCCAAGCCCATGTGCTTTAGAGGGCGACACACCCCTCTGAACACACTCTGCCCTGAAAACAACCCAAAAAATAAAGAATTGATATTTTTACAATGCATTTTTGTAAAACTTTAAGATACAAAAACCAACAGAAAAATAAGATACAAATGTAAACTGGTAAACACACTTAAAGGTTGTGTGTGTGTGTGTGTGTATATATATATATATATATATATATATGTATATATATGTATATATAATATAATCATTTTATCAAACTAAACCTAATGCATAAAGTATTCAAAAAATAAAAGTAAAAAAAAACACTTTAAAAAACTTCATATAAAAATCATCACAGGATTTTATATAGAATTAAATAGTAGACATAGCATTTATTATAACATAACATTAAAAACAGTATAATAAAAGAAAATATTAACAAATGTAATCAATACAATACATACACACACACACATATATATATATATATATATATATATATATATATATTTACTGAGTAATATTAAATAACTACATGTACTTACTATAGCATTAGGGTTAGAGTTAGGATTATGGTTTGGTTTAGAGTTAATTGCTTGTGTAATTAGGCATAATGTATGTATTATAACAATAAGTACCATCTGTAACAAGGACACTTAAAATAAAGTATTATCATATTTTTAATAAAACCAAATCAGTATCTATATAGAGAGAGAGCATTACCTGTTGCATTCCTCTACCAGCGCTTCCCTTTCTTCTTTGCTGGGGTTCTTCTGTCGTTCATAAGCCTGGTAGAGTATCTCCTGTGATGCCGGACCCCATTTGAAGCGGTTTCGTCTCATCCTCTTAGAGCCTGGCTCCCCCTCGTCTCCAACCGGTGCTCCACAACCTCCCGCAGCCCCCGAGCTGTGTCCGGTATGATTGAATTCTGGGAAAAAAAACAGGACCTGATCCTGACTGCCTGAGTCACTGGGGTCAGAGCCCTGAACACGGTCGAACTCTGCGGAAATAAGAGGGGGACACGATTGGGGCAGAGTAAGGCAGAATTATGATAGATAGGTTATGGAGACCCATAATGGAACAGCTATTTTGTGAAGGGTAAAAATGGAGCCGATAATGGAGCTCACACGATACATACTGACCTAGAAAAAGTGTCTTTTAGAAATGTATGCTATTCAGAAAAAGCAAATAACAACACATATTCTTAATCACGGTCTACACATTTATTACTAGGTGTATTTTACTTTTTATGAGTGACTTCTAATCTATCCAACTTAAGTTTCATAAAAAAGAGGATGTAAAAACGAATTTAAATAATAATAAATATTAAAAAGACAAGATTTTAATATTGATTTTATACAAATCTTGAATTGATTACTTCTAATGGAATTTAAAATAGTGAATACTGAATGAAATATAATAAAAGACTAAAAATAACAAGCATGCCTATATATAAAGTATTATATAAAATATGTAACAACATAGCAAATCATTAAAACCAAGTGCAAACACGGAATTTAAAAAAATAATTAATTTCAATAAAAACATTTTTTTAGCATGGCTAAAAATAACCCAAACACTTGAAAGAAAATAGGTAATACTTTACAGCATGGTCCCATTAGTCAATGCATTGACTAACATTAACTAGTATTCAGCGATATCTCCGTTACAGCATTTATTAAAATTACAGTTAATACAATTACAGCTTTGTCAAAAAATATTAATATCATTTTAATTATGTATCGGTAAATGCAAAAGTGTTTTTCATTGTTCCGTACATGTTAGGGGGGGGACAAATCTGCGTGCTTTCTTATGTTACAGATAGTAATGAGTCAAACATTATGTTAAGGGGCTACTTACGTCTGTCAATTTCGCGCTGTTTCTGGACATACCAGGTGTAAAGCGCGGCTCGTTTGGCCGTCTTCATCGGCGTGCCTTTATTGAGGTGCTGCGACAGGTGAGACTGATTGAGCCCCGTCACGTCCACCACCTCGCGCTGAGGGATATTGTGCTGCTGCATGTAGCCTTTGACGGTGCGAGCCACGCGCCACGGGTCCTCTCTGACAAACACAGCGCGCACAAATACATGTGCAATGTTTAAAAAGACTAAAGCTAATCTACAAGCAATAACACCGAATCATTCACAAAATAAAAAATGCATCTAAAGCATTTCAAAAGTAACTCAAAACAATCTGTCAATACATTTCAAATCAAATTAGTAGCTATTAGTATTGATAGTTTAGAAATGCAGGCTACTCGATATTAAGACTGGACAGACATTTGGAATGAAGAGGCTAAATGTTTATCGAAGAACTGGTTATTATAGGCAACAACAATAAAGTAATAATAATGTTATTATAAGCTATTATGCATGATATATATATATATATATATATTAAAATAGCCTATATAAATCAATATAAGCCTATGATTTGTTCTATTACACAGACTGGCTTATGTCAATACGATGACAAATTGAAGTAATTTTATAACTGTTAATTGGGCTGTGTTTGTGAAATACATTTTGCCCAGCACTCAGCATACAAGTAAAACGCTTGTGATTATTTTAATAGGTTTAAACAAAAAATGAAAATGTCTGCCGGATCAGCCAATGTTTGTTTGGGGAAATAACCCCTCACATTAGAGAGTGCTCGAGGATGTTGATTTAAGACTATAACTTTGGACAATGAATAACTAGATATCTTTTCCCTCTATTCATACGACATTGTGTATCTTTCTGTTGATGATTTATAGAAATAAATTAATAACAACTACACGTGGTTTCGTTTTGACTTTACTATGCGCTCTTGTCTTACACTTTTAAAAATGTCGATTTCTGCCTAAATGTACACAAAAACGTTACATTTAATTATAATTAAGCTATTTACAATATTCAAATAATTCCGAAGGAAACAAATTAAGCAGCTTGATAATCAAATAAACTTTTAGGCTATTTCAAAAAAAAGCTAATATAGGCCTGCTGCAGCAATCATTTTGGTTTTGTCAAATCATTTTAAATGTGGCTATATTTTACATGCAAAAAGTAAAACGTTCATAGTTAAAATAAAAATAATAATAATAGCCAAATAATAGGCTAGTTTAAGTGGTCGAACGTGACTCTACTGTTACTCTAAGACTCTACTGAGAAATAGTAATGCAACTAGGCACACGGTTAATTTTTAGATCTGCTCATCGTTGCGCATTATTCTTTTCAGATGCTACAAAAATAATTAAATTGCAGACAATTTGTAGCGTTTTGCCCTGAGTCACGTGCATGTAGGCCTATTCCAATAATGCAATAATATTTATAAATTGAATATCTGTATATCTCGACTCACGACAGCATGCGCTCGACCTCCGCGCGCTGCTCCGCCGCCTCCTCGGTGTTGAGGGACTGCAGCTCGCGCAGGATCGGCGGGGTGTCGAAGTCATCCCCGTCGTCCGAGCCTTCATCACCGGACAGTTTGCCCCCTTTACCCTGCGCGCTGGTCAGAGTCAGAAACACCGGCTTGGAATCGCCAGAGTCGCTGCCGCCGTTGACACTCGCCGGGGACAGGGGTTTTTCCATTTTTATTCCGAACTCTGCGGGACACGGACACAAATCCTCCAGCGCCTGGACCAGCACGTCCTTAGTGACCCCCGAGTCCAACAGCGCGCTCAGGAGCTCCTGCTGAAGCGATGTCAACTTGGACACCATGTCAGTAAACATCAATCCGGTGTCGCTGGAAGCCCTCGCGCCCTTCGGTGAATTGACGGGTGAAATGAACCGAAATGCTAGAAAAACACGAGACTAAAGTGTCTTTATGCAAAGTTTTACAGTTGTCCAGAGCTCGAGCGCACCTGCTGAAGGAAGTAGGTCCACGTTCTTGCTGGGCGGAGCTGACTTTATGGTCATTGGCTGGTGCACCTAATGCAAATGACGCTTACTCGTTTATGAATATGCTAATCTCAACGAGAACTTGGTAACTGATGTTTATTAGGTATACAGGTTTGAAATTGTCATGGTTTGGTACCTTTGAGGTAGCTTTGTATAATATTAGGCGTGATTATAGAGCGTGAAACAAATGTATAAATCTTTCAACTAAAGAAAGCAAGTAAATAAATATTAACAATGATTAACACAAATATTGTAACAACTATATAAACATTAGTTTAACATAAAATGATATATTATTGTTCATATTATATTATTATTGTTGTTGTTGTTGTTATTTATTATTATTATTAATATTAGGGACATTTCTTAAAAATGTTTTTGTTGTTTTGTGGTTTAAATGTAGATACTTTATAAGTCTATATGAAATGTTAAGCTTAAACTTTTCACTTATTGAAAAAACTTATAAGAGATAATCACTTAGAACTGCACACTATTTTTCGTTATTAATAAACCCCTCATTCTTTGTGACTTTGTTCTTTCTTTCTTTCTTTCTTTCTTTCTGTAAAACAATTAATCACATCCAATATAAAAGTTTTTGTTTACATAATGTGTGTGTGCTGTGTATATTTAGTTTGTATATATATAAATGCACACTTATGCAGTATATGTTTCGAAAATATGTATATATTAATATTTATATTACATAAAAGTTTAATACACAAATATAACCTTTTTTTCATAAATATACTTGCGTGTGTGTGTATTTATGTATACATAATAAATATACCCAGCACACATACATGTATTTTGTAAATAAAATGTTTTTTGGGGTGTTTTTGAGTGTGATTAATTGTCTGACAGTATTTTTTTAAGACTGAACTAAAATTGCTATATAAAAAGATCATCATGAAACATCTGAAAGGCAAGTCATTCATAAGCGCGAAACTGCTGCTGGGACAGAATTTTAATGCACTCTGCATTTCAACCTTTCTCACACATTTTGGGGACTGGTCAGTTCACAATGATTAACAGCAGTTAATACCAAACTTACAGAAATTACATATTTTTTTCCAGGATGTGAAACTACTTGTGAAAGCTGCAGTGGAGTGTGACTGTATCGGATGAATAATCTGTTCGTTTTTTCTTTTCGGACCAGGAGGTTTTTATGTGGTTCCTTGACACTATCAAAGGCTCTGCTGTCACCCTGAAAAAGCCTCTTTCTTATCCTCCACTGGTAGTTTTTGTAAATACGGCTAATTTGCCTGCAGTTTGAACCCAAAGGTATTAGGCTATTAGTGTCACCAAGCCATCAGAGTTGAGCAGTAGGCATCCATTCACAGATATTTGATTGAAGGATTACAGATAAATTACAAATCATACTTTTATAAGAATAGCTGGAACATGCTAAAATAATGCATTTAGTAAAACTTTTATAAGCTGGGGAATCAGTGACCAGAGAGATGAGTTCCGGTCAGTAAGTTGGACCTTGACTTGGACTCAAAAGGACACATAAACACAAGCACACAAGCAGAGAGCCTAACAGATGCAGAAAAAATGTATTTCTGTATAAAAGTGGCATTTGTTGAGTGATAGTTGGCGTTCTGAGTGATAGGTGAGGTCTCGAGGCATTTATTATCTGCGTTTGCAGTGACAGAACTGTGTCCACAGGTGTTACACCATATAAAGACTCCGTTGATCACTCTGTTAGACATTAACCTCAGTAATCTAACCTGCATGAGCTTCCTTTTCATGATGATGAGCAATGATTATGATTGTTTTGTGCTATAAAACAGCCTAGTGTGTGAATATACACACCACACATTTTCCTATTTATATTTCCTGTAATATTTTTGGATAAATTACAACCAAATTCAAGGATTGCATATAAAAATGATGCAATGTTTGTTAGCTTTTCAGACTATAATTGAACATTTTTGTCTTTTTTTTTTCTTGTTTACGTGTTTAAGGTGGGACAAAAATCTTAACAAGTCTAGGCATTATGTTATTCATAGAGTCTGATGAATGTGCGAGAGCACAGAGTAGACTACAGCTGACTGAAAGCTCTGAGCATTTGTCAAAATTAAAGTGACAGAAAGACATCAGACTCATTTCCTTTAAGGAGGCAGAGGAGCAAATGAGCTCAGTCGCAGAGGAAATAAGGAGTGTGAGTGGAGCTACTCTCCCAGAACCGGCTGTAAAGCCCCCGCCGATATACACCTACAGTAACCGAGCTATCTGTCTATCTATCCAGACAATTTTGCCTTATATTTAGCATTCATTTTGTTCTATCTGCCATTTTTTTTTACATTATGTGTTGTTTCTTTTGTAATCTGTGTACATTTTGGGTCTTCTGTTTGAATTTGAAGCTCAATATAACAAAACTGCTCAGAATGGAGAAAGAACCTTATAATAATAATTAAATTATTATAATTAAATTACAAAATGTTCTTAAAAGAGACCCAAAATCAAAATTCTATCATTTAAATTACATACTTTAAAAGCTGGGGGGGGGACTTTTGATACAAAGTTCCTTTTGTGAGCCAGAAAAGTTGTTCAGATTTCTTTATTAGGTTCTGATTTTTTGAGTTACAACTAGTTTTGTAAACATTCATTTCAATTAAATTTGTTTTGAGTCGGTTTGAATTCTCTTTTTCATTCTACAAACTTTTGACCCGCACTCAAAGCAAAAATCACTTGACACTTCATGTAAACTGTACAGACCAAACAGCATTATAAGATATCATTCAACAGCTATGATGCTGAACTGTGGTTTTACAACATAGTAAAGAATTCATGAGTTTTTATGGAGACTTTGATGGCTCCTCAAGAGGGGTCAAAATGTGACAAACGGGCACCGTAAATGTAAGACAGAGAATAAATGCAGGCCGAGCATGTGATGTTGGCACACTACCAGACACTTTAAATGTCCGAGATCTGAAACTAAAGCAAATCTGAAGTAAATGCAACAACATCACACAATACCTTTCTCTCTCCGATCCCGTGCACAGTCATTTAATGGTTACTCGGGTTAACAAATCCACTGCAAATCTGTTAACCAACACAACCATGTGTACATCTATTATCTTCCTACGAAATGCGTATACAGTATAGAGTGATAAGTGCTAATGTTTATATTACCATAAGATTTTTAATTGTAGCATATTTAAAACGTACATTTAAATTAGTATCTTCTTTTATTAATCAGAAACATATATTAGGATTCTAAAGAGCCTCATCCACTCCTAAGCCGTTTTACAGAGGTCCTAATTGTCCCTCATCTCTTGGGACCCCCAGTGGGAAGAGGGGGGGGATGAGGGTGAGTGCTCAGGATCAGCCGTGTCTGAATCAGCATTCCTCCCTCCCTCCCTCCAGTTAGAGACGAGTGGACTCTGCCCCGCTGAACCTCACGCTCGCTTGAGCTGCTCTTCACAGGAATCACACGTTTCGCCCTCTTCTTCATCCTGATTGCACTCCTCCTGCTGCTTTTCTCTCTCATGCCTCAGTGACCCCGAGGCCCCAGAGGGCCAAAGTCAATCAAGGTGTCACGTCAAAACTCACGTCTAATTTCATTAAAGCTTTTTTCGGTGCCTTCTTTGCTTTTGCCATTCAGATATTTACAGTTACTTTCCCACAGATAACCAGTTATTTAATAATAACAGCATATTAGGATATGGTAATGAACATTAAAAAGATCTTCAAGTTGCACTGGAGCTAAATCATATATATATATATATACATAAAATTTGCATGGTAGTAATTTATTACATGCAATTTGTGCAAATAAAGCATGTAATTAGATTACACATATTCTAAAATGCTCATAATTAGATTACAGCTACTTTTTTAGTGCTAACATGTTATTGCTCCCCGATCTCATGAATGAGCGTGTAAATAGTACGCCTAATAAAGCGCAGAAAGGGCGTGTATATGATACGCGATAGGATTAGGGTTGTGAGGTAGATGCGTATCTTACAGTATATAGGCCTTCGCGAAAAATGCGTAGCACGCCAACATATTTAATATCATATGCACACGGAAGCTACTTATTATATCCACGCTAAACACGAGCGCATACATAATACAGGTTTTAGTTTTGGCATACTATTTATACGCATTTGTATTAAACTTATATTTTAGTTGATTTTCTTTCTGATTTTATCATTCTTTAATGTTTGAACCAAATCATTTTTAAATTATTAAAATGATATAAATGATATAAATTATTATTTTGTTGTTTTTGTATTTTTCCTATTATTATTAGCCTACACTTTTTTTTTTATACACAACTGTTTTGTCTATTACAAAAGTTACATTTTTTTTTTACAAAAAAGCAAAACAAAACGCCTACACGTTCGCAAAATCTTCTAGACTCACACAAACCAGACACATAGAAAATGCCACAGCATTTTGACCACTGGATTTAAAGAAAGCACTGTTACTGTTAATAAGACACGCTGACCATTACTATAGGTACAGTATAAAGGCACTACTAAACACTGATAATGTGTAGCTGTCAATACTGTCTTCGTCATTTCCAGTGATCTTCTCTAATGATTGATTATGGACGTCTAGGGTGAGAAAAAATATCCAAACCTGGAAGGCTCATTGCTATGTTTATTAATGTTTGTTCACTTAATGTAGGAACTCCCAAACTTTTTTGTTACCTGAAAGTCCTGTGAAGTCCTCCTGGGATTTTAGGCTAATATTTAATTCATTTATGTTCACATGATTCACAGTCATTTTATGGTCACACCAATGTCCAGGTAAATAAATACAATAATTCACTGTATTAAGAGTTCACAGGATTTGTTCAGATTTAATTTAAAAATTATTATTAATATAAAATTAAAAATTACATTTTCATCAAGTCATAAACCCTGGTTTGGGAAACCCTCATGTGTTTTAAAGTTTAATGTACTTAATATATTTTCTTTATAACATACAGTTGAAGTCTGACGTTTACACACACACCTTGCAGAATAATGTTAATTATTTTACCAAATAAGGGGCATCATATGAAATGCATGTTATTGTGCTTAATACTGACCTGAATAAGAAATTCCACAAAAGAAAATAATAGTTGAATTGTAAAAAAATGAGCCCATTCAAAAGTTTACATGTGTTTACTGAATGATCCATAGCTGTGTTTTTTTGTTGTTGGTGTTGTTCAGTGATAGATAAAAAAAATCCTTCAATCCCACAAATTATTTAGTTTTCCAGCATTTTTGTGTATATAAAACCTTTCCAACAATGATATGATTTTGAGATCTACCGAACAGCTGAGGGACTCATAGGCAACTTTTACAGAAGGTTCAAACACACTGGTGCTTCAGGAGTAGAGACCATTCATTAAGGGCAGGTGAAGAAAAAAAAAAAAGGTCTGTTTTTGGTCTTTTTCATTAGATTGTTACAAACCGCTAATATTTAACAACCAGAAAGTGTTCAGATACTTATGTACTCTGTGTCTATAAAGAGAGGTAGTGATAACCTTATTAGCCTAATACAAGTTATGATTCAATAATAAGAACAAATGACCTAGAAATGGAAGTTTCAGTGAGACCAGTTCTTTTCAATTATATGGGTGTCATGTACAAAAAAAGTTGCCTCAGGGGTCAGTAATAAGTGTTTTAATTTGACCAACCAAACCCAATCATCACCTTTGTCCTAACATTACAAAATAACACACTGAGAAACCCCAGCAGACCTGTTTTATATTTAAAAAAAAAAATCAGAGCATGAGATGTCAATATAGTTCTAGCTAAAATTAAGAAAACTGTATTACTTAAAAAAAAAAAAAAAAACAGGTTGAGGAAAAATGTCTGAAACGCTTTTACACCCAAACTTCATATAAAATTACAGCATGTTACTGTAATAATGTCTGCATTAGTTAATATACTTTTATAACAGTCTGTATATAATTGTGAATTAATATTCTGTCAAAGTCTTAGTACAATAAAAACAAATGAAAACTACCTGCAATAAAGATTTTTAGGAACGTTACATTCTTTAATTACACGCGAATAATTCAGAATGATTTTGAGTTTATTTGTCTTTTTGCATTAAATCTCTCAAAGTTAAATTAGTGAAATTAGGAATAGTTCACATAAAACTTAACATGAGAGGACAGCAGGGGATGGATTTTTTTCCCTGGAGGAAGTGTTATTATGAAATGCAGACCCATATTATGGTCAGATGTGATAATTTTACACCCATTTACTGCAGAGGTCTCTCCAAGGATGTACTGTTTTTTTTTTCTGTTTTTTTGTTTTTAGTAATTTAAGAAATAAATTCCTCTAAATCTTGGATGGCCTGTAGGACAGTGAATTTTCACTTTTGGGTGAACTATTTCTTTAAACATGTAACTTGACACTTTACAGGAATTCTTTTGATATTTTGGAATATATTTGAATATATAATTTTTTTAGAAAATCTAAAAAGGTTAAATCTCAGACAGTCATGGCATATGGCTTCATCACAAATGAACACATCTGTATTTTCACTTTCGCTGTAATGATTTGCTGAGTGTAAGGGAGGAATCTTTGCTTTCCGATTCTTTCATCTCCTCAAAGTTCCTCACTACATCCTCGAGGAAATCCACCACAGCCTTCATATCCTCACTGCTGTCAAACACAGCCTCTTCTAACTGACCCTTCAACCTGGTCAGGGTCTCGCTGAGCACCATCAAACCATCTTCAGGAAGCGCATGATCCCCAGCCTCCTCCCCAGCAGCACCATCAACTCCAGCGGCCAAAGTCACACCCTTATCGGTAAGGTAGTGAACCAGGAAGCCCAGTAGCACTGGCCTAGACTCATCAGTCAGTGATGACCTCAGCGCTGGAAGGTCATCAGGCTGGCATACGGACAGAAGATGCAGGAGAGCACGGCACAGCTGTGAGCGTAAGCTGGCACAGTAACGATATTCAAGGAAGTCCTCTGTTTCTTCGCTGTGTTCAAGGGCTTGAGCCAAAGCTCGCCACACTTCGGCGAACTGCTGAACATCACCGTACCGTTCTCGTGTTGATGGAACAGAAAGTGCAGCAGCGGATTTGATGCGTACTTTGAAGTTCTTACAAGAAGTGACGACGTGGGACAGGGCCGAGTAAGCTTCATTAAACCAGACAGCAGACCCTGCAAGAGAAGCCACGTGGGTTAAACTGTGTTCACACAATGAATTACCGTAATTATGAGATTCCAACTTGTAAAAAGCATTCACTTTCTTGAAGAGGACCTGTAAGTACAACCGCATTTTCTGAAAGCCTTACTTGGCCAAAATAACCCACCCATAAATCTCTTATATTCTGATCTATATATGGTGACAAACAAGGCCTTAAGTAAACTTATTTAAGTATATTTGTGTCAAATGATTAGCATATGTATAGCCTTTTTTTGGTAAGTGGTACGTTTTTGATAGCATGCATCAACATGCTAGCAACTTATTTATAGACTTTTTTCCCAGTGTCTGCGCTATTTCGCTCAAGAATTATGATTTTGTTTTTTGTTGCGTTTATTTCTTAACCCCCTCACAACAGTGTTCAACACAGGTGTCAATTGCAATTACATCTCCAGTAATATGTTTTTATTGTTGTTCTGTCTCTTTCATTACTTTTTTTTGACTGTGAAACAACAGTCCGGGTTAGTGTTGCCACCTTGTGGACCAAATAATTATTGCAAAAAAAAAATTCGACATGCATGTTTGTGAACAGTGTTTATGGTTTGAAATACAGGCTGTGAATGAAATTTACTTCATCTGCACCATATGTATACTTAATTCCAGACATTAAAATCCAGTTATACTGTTGCAATAATAAAGAAATGTTTTTTCAATCTAATTTTCGGGGGGTGGGGGGTTTGTACCATTTTTATTATATATTTTAAAATGTCATGTGGTGTAACTTTCAAGTAAAAAGTAATTACATTATCCTTACACTGAATACACAAAAAAAAAACCTGTAAATATTGAAATACATGAAAACTTTTGTAATAAATATAATAAATAATATCATTTATCTTTTAGGCGACTAATATTTTAAAAATGTCAATAAATTATGTTCAACAATTATTTTCGGAAAAGTCAATAACAAAACAAAACTATTTCTTTTATTTTCTTTTCAAGAACTGTTTTCTTTGTTCAATATGATATCAGAACATCACCCAGATTTTTTTATTTAATTTTTACTACGTTGTTCACTCACCCAGAGGCAGGTTGTGATTCCTAAAGGCATTGCCCAGTGCATAGCAGGCGTTCCAGCGCACTTTCATAGTTGCATCTCCTCTAACCGTGTCTATCAGAGCCCTCATGGCCTCCTGCAGAGGCTGCTCAAACACAGGCTTTCCCAGGTGCACCTGCTGCAGGAAGTGAAGTATATTGCCAAGTGCACGGACAGCATTGCTCTTTACCTGCAACACAAGAAACCCTCATCAAGCCTGGAGTTCATTATCACTTGATACAATGAAAAGGCGGCTTTTGTTTCTGCCTTCAATGAAGATGCACCATTATTCAAATTCTGACTGATAAGCTGTACTATTTTAATATTGTGTATGATAAAATCATACATGCATAGATAAAGAAATGAAAAAAGAAAGTGTTTAATGAAATTATTTCATTATTACCAAAAATAACAATAAATCACTTTGTAACTTTTCAGCTAAAAAGCTGTTTAAACTGAAAATATACTACAGTTGAAAACTTTGGGTTCAGCAATATTTAGAAAGGAATTAATAAGGATGCATTAAATTTACATTTACAAAGACATTTATTAAATATTTAATATAAATGCTTTTCATTTGAACTTTCTATTCATCAAATAATGAAAAAAATGTTTAAAGTTTCTAAACTGTGATGATAAAAAGACGAAACGAGCTCAGCTGAGTGTGTGCGTGTGCGAGCACAAGGAACAATGAGTAAATTAAGAAATAAAGTATCATTTCAATGATAAGTAAGGGATAATGTAGAGGCAGCCGAAAGTTATCGCAGAAATTAGTTAGTTATCGCTGAAGGGGCTTATTTCGCGATAACTATCCCGCTTATTATACGGCTACTTGCCACGTAAGAAAAAAAACTGGACATGAATATGAATTTGAAACATTTTATTGGCGTATTTGTTTTGAATTAACATTTTCATCCTTCTGCGAAACAATATAGTACCACGTGACTAACATTCATACGTTAGTAAGACAATTTATAATATCTACATATGAATATATAATAACGGATGTATTTTAGTTATTTAGAAGTGTTAAATTGCACCTTATGTTGTCCAGTGTTTGTCACAAGATGGTGCCAAACGGTAATCTTTGTTGGCGCGGAGGGATTTTAAACATATAAGTAGTACCAGCTATGCGTTATTACTTTGGAGCGGTTATTATTTGAAAAGAACGAATCTGCAAATGTCTCAACTGACCAATCAGAATCAAGCATTCCAGAGAGCCGTAATAACATTAAATAAAGTTGTTTAGTTGTAACATGAGTAACGTGAGCTGTGAGTTTTTGGATTTTATCTGCCCTAATAAAAACAAACATTAACAAACATCTCCAACAGTAAAAATAATCTTAAATAATTGTATTTAGCATAGTGAATAAACTTTCTAGAGTTTTGAGGTGGAACACATTTTTATTTAACAACTTTAGAAATCTTCTGAGGATGCATGTAAAAAGGCTTCTGGCATCTGTAACAAAAGAAACACACACCCTGTCTTTATCTCCTGAAGCTTTGGTGGCAGATCTTAACATGTTTAGAAGCAGCATATCAGAGAACTCCTCCTGAAACTCCAGCCCCACTGACTGCCTGAGGACAACAGATGAGAAAGGAAAACCGTCAGTGCTCTAGATTAACTTGACACACACAGATGGTCAATTGTCTTTCTTACATATTGACAATGAGTGTGTCGGTGAGGTTGCCGAGTGACCAGGCTGCTTTTGCACGAACGTTGGGTGAGCGGTCATCCAGAGCAGTCAGGATGGCATTAGCCGTGTCTGCCACAAACATCACATCCTGTGATCAAGTAAGTATAGTTTAAAATCAGTGCAGAGTACAAATGGATTTAATTTTAGTTAAACTTTATATACATTTAATATATAACCAAGGAAAAAAGCACAATAAAATGTGTTATTAATGTTTAGAATAGTCGAAGAAATTAAAAGTGAAGCTCTTTTATTAGTGCTGTCAAACACAATTGATCAAATCATGTGAGAAAGCTGATACCGTACCTCTCTCAGACAGGGAAAGAGGATGTATACACCTAGAGCTCTCACTGCTGCCGCCTTCACCAGTGAGTTTTCGCTGTACGTCAGTCCCAGGAGTATTGTGATACACAGCACTTGTGTCTTATCCTGCAGATATAGATATACATGAATATCACTAGGAATGTCACATATGGCAACTCAAGTGGTTAAACACACTCACAGGTAGCTGGCTGAAAGCTTGTGGTAAGATGGAGGAGAGGGTGTCACATGCGCTGGTCTGTAGGGTGGGATGCTGCTCGTTCTGTAAGGCACTGATCAGTGGACCACCCAAGACCTCGGACCAGAACTCAACCGCCTGAAAAAGGGCAACAGAGCAGCATGACATCAACATCATGAACTCTGAATCAAGTTGTGTTTCACATGCACAGTCTTTTACCTGACTCACTGGCACACGTTTGGCACTTTGTGGAGTGGTGTTGGCATCAGCTCTGTACTGCTGGATAATGCCTGTTCCCAGTTCTTCCAGAAGCTTGTAAAATACACAAAAACTAAATTTTAGTTTATGAAAAAACATGTGCATATGATTCTAGATTGTCGCTAAGGTTTTCCGAGTGGTTTATCCCAAGTACATTAACTTTAGCAATAACTGTAATTATGAAGCTAATTATATAAGAATAAAGTAAATTACGATACCAACACAGAAGAACGATATCTTTAGAATCACTTTTTTTTTTATTACCCATTGCCTTAATCTGAACTTTTAGAGAAGTAATAGTACAGCTCATCTGAATAAAATGAGCGTTTCAAACCAAAAACACTAACTATAAAGTTGGGCTGTCAAGTGTTTACCTGATGTGCCAATTAATTAACCGCAATTTAACTGCATATCAATTTGGCAAAAAAACAAACAAAAAAAAACACCCCATTTAAAGTAATTACTGTGTTATATGAGAAAAGCATTGAATAGAAAAAAAGTAGCCAAAGAAAGACATTTTTTGATTCAACATTGAATAAATGTAGTAAACGACACCGAATACTAAAATCGTAAAAAAAAATAATAATAATAAATAAAAAAAATAATATAAATACAGCTCTGGAAAAAAAAAAAATAATAAAAAATTAAAGACCACTTCAATTTCCTCCTGAATCAGTATCTCTCTGAGTATTACAAGCATTTCATGCCAGTCATTGTTAAATATCTACACCAACATACTTCTGTTTATATTGAGGTACTTCTTTGGTGAGCACCTGAATCCAAATGTATTTAACGGGAAAAGTATAAAAAGCACTGCTGTAATCAACACTATCCTCTTGCAGTGTGACCAGTTGGATGGTAAAAAAAAAGTCTTTCAAAAGTTATTAGAAATTTAAAGGTACTGTATGTAGGATTGACACCGAGTGGTTGAACTAGGTATTGCAGTTCAAATTCAAAATATTGGAGATGGGTTTTTTTTCACCCGGCCCCTCCTTCTCAGACTTAACGCAAACCGCAAGTTGCCAAATTGGAGACAGCAACTAGAACGACCGCAATGGCAATGAAATACACGGTGTTTATGCAGAGCAGGCAACCTGGATGCCGAAACACTACTGACTTCATGATTGGGAGACAGATGGAGGGTGGTGCTTCAGGCCAAAACAAAACATGACAACATAAACATCAGTTGAGGGCGGCAACTGCGCTTTTTAAACGAGAATATCCAGGCTGTACTACTACTGTTGGCAATATGAGTACTTTTAATTAACATGATTTCTTAATGCCTGTTGAACATAACAGAGACATTTTATGATTATTACAATACATTTCTTACATACAGCTCCTTTAAAAATAAACACTAAACATGCCAAAAACAGTGAAAAGAAAAGTTTTAAATCAAGAAATAAAGGGCCTCAATCCTAGCTTTACTGGCACAAGGATTGAGTGAGCGTCAAGTTGCTTCTATCCTTAATATTTCAAAGACACAGTTCACAAAAAATTAAACAAACGTGCATTGTTTTGTATTGGTGAGATTAATAGTTTTAAGAATAAAACCCAAAAGAAACTGATTTTCTGCAGTGGTCTCTTATTTTTTTTCCCCAGAGCTGTATATACTCAATTCAATCATTTAATATATTAATTCATTAATTAATAATTCATTGATTAATTCAAATGGCTGATTCATTCAGAGATGAAGCAAGTGACTATTTCTATGAATTGGTCATATCTGAGGTACGATTCATGCAGCAGAAATAGTGCAGGACAAGTTGCTTGCTTAAGTTTAAGAATAAAGTCCTGTTCACATCAATACAATGTTCAGCATGAGAAAGACCTACAAACATTTGAATAACTGCTTTTCCTGGTCTGAAAGACCCACAATGACACAGAAAATGACAAAGTCACATACTTTAGCTCCATGAAGCTGCACAGAAGGATCTTGCTCCGTGAGACAGCGAGCACTGAGTTGCCCCAACTCCAACAGAGACGCCTGAGCCAATGAGAAGTAACCCTTCACGAGATGAGCTAAAACCTGAAATAAATCACACACAAACAATTAAAGCCAAACATCCGAAGATGTGGCTGCATCTTTTACAAACAGACCGCTCACCTGCAGGGCTTCAAGTCGGACAGGTGAAGGTTCCAGCGATGCTCCACTACCCCCGCCGGCATCACTATCAGAGTACGGTTCCTCACGAGGCTGAGTGACCAGGCTCACACACAGCTGCAACAGCCAGCACGGCCCCTCAGGACCACCCTCAACTCCTCCAGGAGACGACACCTCTCCATCTCTCCGAGCAGGAAGTCTCCAGTTGTGAGAGAGCTCCTGTGGAGTGCTGATGCCGGGGGTGCTGAGGGCAGATGAGGATCCAGGCTGCTGGAGGAGGAGCTGGATCTCTGGCAGGGGGGCTTGTGTTGAGACTAATGCACCGAACAGGGTGAGGCTAGAAACACGGACGTTCACATCTACCATGAGATGAAGAGACAGAACAGTGAATACTCCAATTGGCTGAATTGTTAGAAACTTTTTTTATACCAAGCATTCAACATCTGAACAGTTTTAATAGCACAACTTATAATGGTACCTCTGTGGCGCACATATGGACGGATTTGTTTCCACAGTGGGCTCAACAGGCCCGGTCTGAGCCGATTATAGGGCACGTTGGACACAAGGTGGGCAAGGCACTGCAAGACGAAATACAAATAGTGTTCACTTTCTTTGGAGCACATTTACAAACAGCTTAAACCAGCACAAACTCCCTTTTCCTGTTAAAAAATAAAAATACTGTCAGGATTTATTTTATACACACTGTACCCACAAAACATACTTACCATGTAACTAAGTTATTAAAACAGCAATTATGTTATTATGTAGATGCAATAGGCTGCTACTGTTAAACATATGTAACAGACTGGGTCCGTTTTAAAATAAAGAGTATTAAGTTAAGTGAACTTCATACTGTACACCTTATCCAGCTGCACCCTAGTATTATTTAACCCACCAGTACACAGCTTAAACACACGTAATATCTTTCTAATTCTATTAAAATTACAGAATATTACACAGGCATACACTGCTTAAAATAAAAAATATCTAGATTGTACTTAAGTGAGAAGTAGCTGTGTAACAGACTCGGTCTGCTATATGTGTGTTACATCTACATAATTACAAACTGTAAGTACAGGCTGTTCCTTAACTCTTTCTGTTCCGTACATTTAGTTTCATGCAAGTACAACGGCTACTACTGGAGCATGAGCAGAGTGGAGCGGGGAGCATAGTGGTCATATTTCCTTCAGAGCGAAGAGAGCCTTTCTAAAGATTGTGCTCGGCTCGATCAACCCGAAATGACCTTTGGTTAATTTGCTTGTTTTCAGAATCTGTGTATGGGGTCAAAAGTGGAACAAATTGATTATATGGTAGTGTTCACACATAAACACACTGCAAAAAAAAAAAAAAATAGCGGAATAGACCAAGCAATAGATTGTCAATCATTTTTCTAAAAGTAGGTACATTCTAAAAATCACATAAAGAAACCACATTTCCTCCCGCGGTTTTGGTCTATTTTAA
Source organism: Enteromius unitaeniatus (assembly GCA_032359435.1). Classification (NCBI taxonomy): domain Eukaryota; kingdom Metazoa; phylum Chordata; class Actinopteri; order Cypriniformes; family Cyprinidae; genus Enteromius; species Enteromius unitaeniatus. Next base: position 10,108,524 of record JAUMHI010000067.1, on the reverse strand, counting down.
TTGTTTTAAGTGCGTTTCTTTTATTAGCGCCACTAAATAATTCTTTGTTAAGTGCATTTCATGTTGCGTGTGTTTGTGATGGACCAGATAAGCAAGTTGTATTTTGTGAAATTATGCTTTTTTATCTTGTGTGCGTAAAGATTTTGTTGCGCTACAACTGAAGCTGCGTTTTCATGGAAATAAAGTAAATCACCTTTTCAAATATTTATTTTTTAAATACAAGTAAAATAAAAATAAGACACATTTTTAAAAATGTATAATTTTAATTGAACGCATTTCAATTAATTTTACATTTGGTTCTGACTTTGTTTTACTTACATTTCTGTTAAATTGTTTAGTTAGACCTTTCGTCATTTGAAGTTTTTGCTTATAATTTAACGTTACGGATATATTCATTACAAGAAACATGTTAAAAAATAGTCAGAATTATTCTACAACTAACTTCATTAAAAATCTATCAAAAAATGCTTCGCATGGCATAAGCGACAAAGTAGGATCTTCATTTGTGCTCTTCTGAAATGTTTGTGGAAATATTATTATTTATTTTTATTTCTTGCTTTTATTTGTTTCATCTTAGATTAGACATAAAGTAACAATACCGTATATATAGCAATATAATATCGGTGTTATTTCTGTGTTGTTACTAATTTTAGTAACCTAAACAAAGAGAATATTTCCGTTATTTTTAGGTTAGGTTATTCATCTAATATTTATATTTTAATTATTTTATTTAAGCTTTATTTCAGAAATTATTCTTAATGTTTTTAGTTGGATTAAATAATAAGAGCACTTGTGTTCGTGTGTGTTCTGTTACCTTTAAGACCTGAGTGAGTGTTTGACAGGAGGACTCCGCTATGAGTGCTAGCAGCAAGCAGCGGTGCAGCTCTCTGACACTGGCAGCTAACGTGGCCGAAAAGGGAGTGAAGGCCTGGCGGGGTGCACTGGTGTCTTCAGCGGTGGAGAGGAACTGGCGAGAACCTTCCAGAAGAGCAGACAGAACCTGCAGAGAGCCTGCCCGCACCTATGAGCAAATGTGATGCATCAAATTTCTCTCGGGTCAGAAAGCAAATGGCCAACAGTGGATTGTATTTTACCTTTGGGGAGGGGTCCTTTAGAGCAATGGTCAAGAGGGTAAGAGGAGGAGGGCCTCCAATCCCAGGAGCATCTGGAACAAAGGAAGGCCAGTAGCCGTAGAGGACTCGTTTCTCTACACACTTGACCACAGCCAGGAAGCACTGAAGTGCACTCTGCCGCACACGGGCTTGATACAACCTAGACGAAACAGCAGCCACACGTAAAGACACGACAGTGCAATCATATCTCATCACAAAACAGCCAATCATACTTTGGAAAAGTTACAGAAATATTTAATGTAGCATATAAAAACTAAACAGAATTATAAATAAATCATTTTCTTTAGCTATATAATTATTTAGTGATAGAATTACTTGTAAAGTTGTGCAAGAGTCATGCACAAAATCCTAATATTTATGTTAGCAAAGATAATTAATATTCAAAATATATTGATGATCATGAACTATAATTACACTTTTCAATTCAATTCTAATTTATTGTGCAAAATACAATAACGTGATCATACAAAACATAGGTTTTTGTTCCAATATACGTATTATTTAGTTATATAATTACAATTGCAGTTGTCAGAACGGAAATATAGCATCAGTTACTAAACATTTGTGCAAGGGAATATAACAATTCATAATTAGATTATTCATATTCATAATTAGATAATAACTAAATGTTAATTATTAATGAACATTAAAATACATTCTTCTACATTCAAGTAAATTACTTGTGTTTTTATTGTTGTAGTAAAATTATTATTTAGTTATTCATATAAAAAAAGGAGAAATTAAACAAATAAGATCAACATAGCTGTTATTGGACACTTAAACATAAAAATAATGTTTACATATACACATATAAATATATATATATATGCATGTGTTTTTTCTAGGTCATTTAGCACCTGTAAATGTTTTATTTGACCTAATAAATTTCAAAAAGCTTTCCTGGCATTAATAGTCTGAGGGTCAAACCTGAGTTTAGACTGCATTCCTCCCTCAGGGTCAGAAAACTCAGAGTCAGAGCTCCCTTTCTTCCAGGACGGGTAGAGTTGTGGAGTCGCCCCTGATGGGGATGTCACACTAACGGGCTGTGAGCCAAGAGACCAACCACTCTGATCCACTCCACCTCCTCCAGATTTAAGAGGCCCAAAGATGTGCTCACCCTCTCCTTCCTCTCCATCTTTCTTTCCCTCAGCTCCAGCTTTCTTCCCTTTCCCCCGAGACTTGCGCTTCTTGTTCTGTTGAGACTAAAGGAGAATTAAGAGATTCTTCTTCTGCTGCAAATTATACAATCATAGCCTTGATAACACTTTATTCTTATATTTTTAACATAACTGCACTTATATGGCTTACCCCAGCTGTTTTTTTCTGTGCAGTAGAGTCTTGGGAAGGTTCATGTTTTGGAGCAGGAATAGTCTCATACTGAGGGAGAGGAGCTGGGTACAACACCTGTGGCATTTCCACACTTATTCCCGGCAAGCCATAGAACATGAATCTCTGCCAAGGACACAATTATCAATCATCATAATACAATTTGCTCCCCACCACTTTTCAAACCATTTCAACTATATAACCAATCTGTATAAAAGCTATAAAAACAAGAACAGAACAGTATGAATACTTTGAGCACGGCCAATAAGGTTCCCAAATCCTGGTTTGGAACGGCTTTCCATTTTCCACCATTGAGAAAATACTGCATTCCCTTCAGAGCACTCTGCAATAACTGAAACAATGGGAAAATGTGAATAAACAACAGTTTGGCAGCACTACAGTAACCTTAATTAAAAGGAACCGCTCACCCAAAAATAAAAATCTGCTGGAAATGCAGTGAATGGGTGCCGAGTCCAAACAGCTGATAAAAACATTGCATTGATCCACAAGTAATGAGAATACTTATCGTACGCAAAGAAAATAAAAATAAGGGCAAATTTTGGAATCAATTTCATTATTTTTATTTTCTTCGCATACAAAAAGTATTGACGTTGCTTCATTATGGTTAAACTACTAATGGCAGATGGACTATTCTGATGATGTCTTTCATGCTTTTTTGGGCTTTTTACAGAGTCATTTACTTGGCAGTCGATGAACATAACTTTTACAGGTCTGGAACGACATGATGACAAAACGTTCATTTCGGGGTGAAGTAACGCCTTAAGGTGCGCTCACATGTACCATTGCTATGAGAAAACTCATAGGTCATTTTAATAGAAATTGGTGCGATTGTGAGTTTCATGTGAATGAGGAAAAAGTTCCCCATGCAAATACTGCTCAAGTTTAAGCTGCAAATTCACACTGACCAACAGAAAGGTGTTTGGTTTGAACTGGGCTTCATACGTTACCACACTGATGACAACAGAAAGTGGACATCATCTAACTTAAGCTAATGTGACCTCATCTTAACTTGGCATCAGATAAACATGCAGTACTGACTGTACAGAAGACGATGTCCTCCACATCAGGTGGTTTGGGTGACTGTAGTGTCCGCAGGAGGATTCCATAGCATACACCTTTATATGGCTCCTCTAAATATGGCTGACCAGGAACACTAGTACACAAAAAACAATTGACATTTAATTCTGAAAGGCCATTCTCACCAAGGACAACAACTTTAATGACAACTATAACATTTTAAATATTCTGCTAATTCAAAAAATCTAGACTAACTCTAGCCATTCAGCTTTCTCGACTGCTTGAATTCAGGGCAAACATTGCATAGTGTATTCCGGCATTTAGTTAAACTTCTGTATTGTAAAAAGATATCAAATAGCAGCAAAGACTTGATTCATGACATCACTGGACATGGCTCACCTGAGACACAGATTGGCCAAGCAGTGCACAGCAGATCGACGTAACTCTATGTCAGGCTGGCTAGGGTCACCGTAGTTTACCAAAATACCACTTGGACCAAGGAGCTCTGGAAGATGCTGGAGAGGATTCAAAGTTACGAGGATTAGATTCTAAACATTACACAGGAGTGAGAGTTGGCAGATCTGGAATTCTTACTCTGTGACATCTGGATCCATTTCCATACACTAGCGACGAGAGAGCAAGCAACACTTCTGGGTGAGTCCATGAGCTGCATGTGCATAGAGCGCGTGAGCAGTATGATACCAAAACATCAAGCGTATGCTCATCCACTATAACCTGTAATATGAATTAAAAGTAAAAAACAATGTCCATATGCATGTTCAATATAAGGCCATACTGTAGTACCTGTAGCTGGTTTAGAAGTTGGTGAATCATTTGGCACAGTTTGATGATAAGATGCTCTTGGCTGAGAGGAACCAGACGGCTTGCATGAATAAGCATCTCGCACACAACCTATAAAAGATGGCAGGTATCCATATTAGACAACTACTACCACTAAATGATGCCCCTATCAATTTTGGCATATATGTAAACATTACATGAATGCATACAGTAATTCATTTTCTTGAAATGCTTTTAAAAGATGTGTAATGTTCACCAAAGTTGCGATACTTTATTTGATTGTGGCGAATTCACCAATCTTGGTGCTCTCTGGCAAATGCCAAACGTCCTGCACGGTGTTGGGCTTTAAGCACAACCTCCACCTGTGGATGTAGGGCCCTCATACCACCCTCATGGAGTCTGTTTCTGACCGTTTGAGCGGACACATGCACATTTGTGGCCCGCTGGAGGTCATTTTGCAGGGCTCTGGCATTGCACGAAGGCGGAGGTAGCGCTCCTGCTGCTGAGTGGTTGCCCTCCTCCATGTCTCCTGATGTACTACCTTCTTGCCACTGCTCTCCATCCTATTTGAGTGTTCCCATTTTTCTGAGCAGTGTATTTAATAGTCAAGTCTTAACTTAACTTTTGTTGCAGAAGTTCTGCTCATTTCTAAGGCGCACGTTGGTTCTTGTTTTGCCTTTTTTGTTGTATATAGGAATACATTTTGGAATAATGATACTGGCAGAGACGTCTACCCAAGCATAACTAAGAATATGTGAGCATTACAGACGTTTTTGACCCCCAAATCCCAGCAGGTATGAAATAACACGCTGTCTAGGTCAGGTTTAGTCTAGGCTTGTCTTCACTTGACAGCTTTAAAGAAAGCGGGGTGAATCTGATCGTACCTCTGGCTGAATGCTGTCATGGTTGCCGGTGTTGTAGTTTTCTGAGATGAGCTGGTCGAACAACAAATTGAGCTCAGTTTTCAGAGTCGCGCTGTCAGACGCTCTCAGTGATCGGAGTTTATTAAAGCAGCGGCTGATCTGATCCTGCGCCTGCGCGGAAGCGTCGAGCTCCGGCTGTGCCTTTGATAGAGGGACAAACCTGGGTATTTCGGGTGAGGCGGGCTGAAATCCACGTGGGTTGCGATTAGAAGAAAAACCTAAGCTCGAATCCAAAAACGTTACCTTACCGGCCATCTTTACAGGGTCAAAATAGCGGCTTTACTATGGTAACCAGGAACCACGTCCGAGGTCAACCGGAAATGGCCGTTTTTAAAGTAAAAGTATTTTATAGTAGTAATTTTTGTGAGGGACTTAATCATTAACTTTCTCATCCAATTTGAATAGGTTAATAATGCTGTATGATTGCTTCAAACCGTGACAAAAATTCTCATGGTAATGAAATGACAGTTTCCATCGAGTAAACTGCTGGAGGATGAGGTTTTGTGGACTTGTTTTTGGACCAAAAACAACTTAAATATACTTCATGTTAAATGTGTTTTGTTCCGTTGCAGTAACTGTTCTTGGATAAAGAAAAAAAATGCAACTTGTAAAAAAACGTATTTATTAATATATTAAACGTTAAAAATGTAAGTTTAAATTATGGAGCAGATGTCTTTATTTTTTAAGCATTTGGAGAAACAGCGCAGTCTGGCGGCACCTGCTGCTTGTGTTCATGCAAACAAAACAGCCCAAACTTGAACAAGGACGAAATTGCTTTAATAAGGAGGGTCTTTATTAATGCATAGAAGTGCTTGTTTTCTGTGTTGTGTAGGCGGGGTTTGGGCTTATGATATCACATCCTCCTCTCTTTTTTCTGTATTGCAAACACGCCCACTTGATACTAAACATACTAAAAGTACTAACTTAAAAAGTTTTTAGGATGTACTGTATGGGTAGTAACTTATACATCATACCTGACTTATTGATACTCCCAAATTCTTTTTAAAATGTCCTTTTTTTTACTGTATCATAACCGCCTGGACTATATTCACAAATGTTCATGTTCATATAATGCAGGGAAATTCAGTTCATATGTCTGCCAAACCTCTTGAAATAAAAAATGTACTTGAAATATCTCAGAGGAAGGTAATATTTGTTAATGGTCATGTTAGGTAAGCAAATAAAATATTTAAATATATCTGTTCAAATGTTAAATTAGTTTCATTTTTATAACACAATTAATTATTTGCTTTTTTTTAGCCACTCACTGGATTTCTTACATAAAGCCCAGTTTGGGAATGTAATGTTTAATGCATTTTATGTTGATATCAAAAAATTATATTTTCTTTCTCTTTACTTTTTATATAATACTTTTAATTGTAAGTTTAAAACAAGTTTGATATAAAATTAAACTAAAGTAAAAGTCATTTTAAAAAGTAGTCACATTACAATTACATAAAAAATGAGTATCCAAGTACAGCTGTCTTCAATCTGTAATTCATTTATAATCTACCCAGCTCTGCATGTCTGCTTTTTAAACCTTTGGGAGTATAGGGACGTTATATATATAATTTTATATATAGTGTATTATATATACTTTTACTCTAAGTGTAATTGTAATAAGTTACAGTTACTGAGAAAAAAATTAACCTAATTAAATTAGCTACTTATCAAAAGTGTCAACAATTACAAATGGGGTTACATCTGAATATATTCACACATGTGCAGAATTGATTGTTTCATAAAAAGGTGGAAAACTTTTCGAAATGTAGAAAAGTCATCAAATGTAATCAGTTGCATGATTAAAGTAACTGAAATAGTTACGCTACTTAATACATTATAATCTGTAACCTATTACAGTTTCAAAGTAACCTTCCCAACAGTGTATATACAGTATATATACACAACCGTTCAAAGGTTTTAGAACAGTAAGATATTTCATGTTTTTAAAGATGTTTCTTCTGCTCATCAAGACTGCATTTTATTAGATTAAAAATCTGGGAAAAAATGTTATATTGTGAAATATTATTATTTCAATTTAAAATAACTGTTTTCTGTGTGAATCTATTTTAAAATGTAATTTATTCCTGTGATACAAAGCATCATTCCTCCAGTCTTTCAGAAATCATTCTAATATGCTGATGTTTTATTATCAGTGCTGGATTCTTTAATCATATTAAAAAGAGAAGCATTTATTTAAAATGGATAATAATGTTCAGATCTACTGTTACAGTAATTTACTTTTTCAATACTGTTCAAAAGTTTGGGATCAGGACATTTTTATTCTTTCTTCTTTGAAAGAAATTAATACTTTTTATTACCTATTAAATGAACAAAAAAGTCACAGCATAGATTTACATGTTAGAAATGTTTTATATTTGGTAAAAAGAATATGTTGTTTTTACTTGTTATTCATCAAGAATCCTGAGGAGAGAAAAAAAAGGGGGGGGGGGAAATCACAGGTTCCAAAAAATATATTTGGCTGCAAAACTGTTTCCAACATTGACTAGTAATAAATCAGCATATTAGAATGATTTCTGAAAGACTGGAGGAATGATGCTTTGTATCACAGGAATAAATTACATTTTAAAATAGATTCACACAGAAAACAGTTATTTTAAATTGAAATAATATTTTACAATATTACATTTTTTTCTGGATTTTTAATCTAATAAATGCAGCCTTGATGAGCAGAAGAAACATCTTTAAAAGCATTAAATATCTTGCTGTTCTGTGTGTGTGTGTGTGTGTACAACATATGAAGTGGATCAAAACCTTATATCAAAGTTGTCCTAAAACCTAAATCCAAAATGTGTTCTTGTTTTAGGACAACTTTGATTAACATCTTTGATCCACTCCAAATGTTGATTATTGTATGTATACACACACACACAGACTGTGTATTTATAGCAATAGATTTATTTTTCGTCTTCTTTTTGGCAAGTTGCAGTTCACATGTGAAGTCCTTTCCATGACTCAAGCTACCATCATAATTTTTGTTCCGATTTTCATATACCTTTAATTCAACTTTCAGCTGGTTAGTTTGGTTCGTGGTTCATAACCCTTTAAGAAAACTCTGAAAACAATGAGTGTCAAAAGTATTTCAAAAACTTGCACTCTGTACCACTTGCCCAACTGGAAATATGGCAACACAGGAAAAAAAATTCTCAAGTTTCAAGTTTAAGAGTCTTTAATAGAGATATACGTTTAGATTTTATGTTATTTAGATTTTCATGTAGGTTTTCAATTCATAAGTGTGGTGTAATCTACAGAAAAGAATGTCTCTCCTGACTGGCTACATCACTGCATTTAGTCCAACTCATCGCTGTATAAAATATTTAGAGTAGGACTGCCACACACCTAGGAGGGCTTTTGTATCATGACAAAGGAATCTGCAAGAGGGCCCACTTACATGTTTAAATATATACGCTTTCATAAGAAGGGCAAAAATGGACATAAAAGCACCAAAGCCTTCAATAAACGTGCGTCCCTGAAATTCAAGAGGTACTGTATCCCATTAATGGCCCCTTGTTTCCAGACAGGCCTGCTCATTAGTAACTGAACTCAGCCTGCATTCTCATTACCTCAGCAAAAAATGCACACAGCAAGAGCCCTTGTCTCCTGAGATAGTGAAGTATGTTAAATTCTTGAGCTACATTTCAATAAGAGGCAAATGAAGACAATTGATCAGGTTACACTATAATGCAAAAAGAGGCACTGTAATTTAATTTTACAACTGATATTAGTAACAGTCATTAACTACAAATGGAATGCAGAGTCCTGTTTGCATCTACAATAATAATAATTAAAAAAAAAAATTTACTTTATACCCAAAATATGTATGACATATCATTCTTTAATATAATTTAAAGGCAGCGGTCAAAGCATTTTGTACAACTTCAGTGCAAAACAAATTTGGAAAAAACTAACAAAAATCATCTTGTTGCGTCAACTCGTGCAACTACAGAAAGCAAAAAAATACTGTATTGCAACATATACAAATTAAATAATATACACGGTCCATGCATTTATGCACAGCCTCTATAGCTATATTCATGAATGTGTAAATGAGAGAGAGAGAATGTCAAGCCATCAGTGTGTCACAGTCCAGGTTTGGAGATAATATCCAACTTTCATGATCGCCAGCTGCTCCCTCAGCCCGATTTGAAGAGCAGAATGGCCACTTGACCCAAGTAAAAGTAGATGAAATGCTTAGTCTCGTGTGTCACATAACTGCCAAAGTTCCTTCCCACGATACAATGCCATGTCGGATTATACTTCTTATCGAACTCCTGTTAAAACGCAAGAACAGAAATGTATACTTTTACTAAGAGCAACAGTATTCCAGAAGGTCCGGGCTACAGCAACAGTGCATAGTACCTTGTTAATGCATTTACATACTTTATGATAAGCATATTGCAAATGCATTCATATAATAATATACGCTCGTCATTAAAAATTAATGTTGCATAATACATTTAGAGGGTTGGGGTAGTGAAACATTTAGCTAAGCATTCGTTTCAAAGTATTGACGTCTGCTACAAAGTCAATGCATTTTTGTTTCCATTTCGCAAAGAAAAACTTTTTAAAATTATGCAATACCTAAAGGAATAGTTCAATCTTAGGCTATTTAAAATGTAGACGTGTTTTCTCATTGCAACAGATTTGGAGAAATATAGTATGAATCCACCATTGGATCCTATGCAGTGAATGGGTGCCGTCAGAATGTCCAGCCAAACAGCTGATGAAACATTACAATTCACAAAAAAAATCCTCACGGCAAGTGGAAAACTGCATCTTTCCAAGAAAACATGAATGTGTTTCAACTTCAACCATCATTCCTCTGATGTCCTCTTACATGAAAATCCACCTACATATTTTGTTTAAAACAGTGCTGTGTATACAGTAGTCAACAGCAAAACCTTTCATCAAAGTTGTCCTAAAATCAAAAACAATACCTATTCTTGTCTTAGGACAACTTTGATGAAAAGTTTTGATCCACTTCGAATGTTGAATACTGTATTTCTCTTGACTTTTCACTGGAGAAAGTAGGACTTCAGCCAGAAGTTAATAATGTGTTTATTACAAGCATGTAGCTTTAAGCATCACAGGTCATTCATTGATGGACTGGACTGGTTTAGATGTTCAGCTGTTTAGAATCTCATTCTGACGGCACCCAGAAGATCCGTTGGTGAGAAAGTAATGTAATGCTAAATTTCTTCAAATCTGTCCCGATCTGAAAACGAACTCATCTCCATCTTGCCTCCAGCCTGAGGGCGAATACATTTTCAGCAAATTTTCATTTTCCAGTATGAAGATAGGTAGGAAATGATGTAAAGTGTTTTTGAAGTCTATGGAGGTGTCAATCATAAATATTCTGTGGGAATGGTTGACCTTTTTGATGTATGCAGCAATGTCCTTCTCAATGTTGTACTTCTCCATGGCCTGTGTGGCACAATCCACTGCATCCTGCTGCATGTCCTCAGACATATCAGCGTTCTTTATTACTGCCTTCCTGTCAGTCATGATGGCTGTGAACGTGAAGAAAGAGAAAAGGCAAACGGGATTCACTGGCTGTCTGGTTTACAGTCAAAGGAACAATGAAGAACCTTGATCATGAGGCTGAACTAACTACTTGCCAACTAACAGTGCCACTATAAATCACAGAGAAAAGGTGCTTAAGACATCAGAAAAAGGAAAACTTCATCTCAAAGGGCTGCATTTTTTATTTTAAAATCATGATTTCTCATGAAAATCTCAAAAGCTTACATACATTTAAAAAAGTTTGAAATATACACACGCAATATTCATCACTACAAGCGCTTGTCTGTTCGTTTAATGGCAAATTTGGATATAAATGGTCTGCTCTGGGACCTGTCTGAGTTTACGGAGTCATCTACCTTTCCAATCAGCTTATTAAGGAACTAGTGCATCTACTAAAAAGGAAATGTGCAGTCATGATTTGACAAAAAGGAGGCCACCTCAATCCCTCTGCAAAAGATCCCAGTGTTGGGCCCAGGAGAGGGAGAAGGTTGATGAAATCCATTCAGCGAGGAGGATGTATGAGAAAGTGCAGAAATCAGATCTTTATCCAGCTCGATTTACTGACATGAAACTAAATCAAGGCCAACTGTATACGCAACAGAGAGGTCATCTACATCAGAGACATTTCATATCATTCGCATTCGGTAAACTGCCATTTAGAAATACAGATTGACCGATATCGTTTGGTGTGACTCATAACTATAGGCTATTCTGAAGCTGAAATGTGTAATGTATTCTCCAATCCTCGCTTAGTACGCAGACAACACTAAAACCACTAGTAGTTTAATTTCCCGTAACGGTTTATCTATCAAAACATGCCAGCACAGCAAAATTTGGCTCAACTAATTGCATAAGTGGGATGGTTTGCTTCACTGGCCAATATGCACACAGTTTAAGAAATTGGTCAAGTATAACCAATTGAATCTGATTTCTGCTTTAGGAAAATAAATTCATAATAATACAATTATTTGTCATTAATTAAACATGTACGTTATTATTATTTGGAAGCTGAAATGTGGGTTTTTACTGCTTAGTATGGAAATAAAATCCATTTGTAGGTTTGTTTCTCTGAAAACTTTAATGTGGCACTACCAAAACTTAATATAATAAAATAATAATATATATAGAGAGAGAGAGAAAGAGAGAGAGGTTACTTTAAAATGTCATTACATGAATTTAATAAATTACATAAATACATGTTCAGTTTAAATTTGTCATTTAGTTTAACTATCAATAATAAAAACAAATGGATTTATTAATCTGTATAATAACCATTATTACTATTATTGACAAGTTGATAATTGTGACAATCGCAAGTTTCTTAAACTAAAATTGGCAAGATTTTGCAACTTAGCAGCTCTGATAACTATAAGAAAAGTGTGAATATCTGCAATAATACTGGCCGAGCAGGATCATTTAATAATAATAATAATAATAATAATAATAATAATGTCCAAGCAGCTGAATAAGTAACAAGATGCAAGAGTTAAGAATTAAATTTCATTTGGCAGAATGAAAGTGAGAGTAAATTATGCTGCAAAACACAATTAATAATTCACACAGCACAGGTGTCTGCCTTTGATAAGGTCACGGAGAGGGAATCACAAAAAGCTGATGTAACTATTTGTTGCAAGCTGTGGCTATTTTAACGAGGTAAATAGTAGTAACTTTCACCCAAGTGCTGCCATGTCAAGCAAATACAGCTCTGGCTGGATTCTGGTGTCTACAGAGGAGTCCATTAAAGCCATGCGGGGCTGATGTCCTCGGCATCTCTCATGATTGGCAGAATTACGTAACATTTTTCTCCAGACGCCGAGCAGCTCTAACTTTCATTTCACGCCACCGCCCTACTTATTATCTACGACAAACATTTAATCGGCGTAGCTTCTTAAAATAATCTGTGACCCAACAGTAATAATTATTTTAAGGTGAATGCATAACAGAATTGCTGCAAAGTACAGGCAACGGCGAGCGCTGCGTCCATGATGCTTCATTTGAATACAGCACTAATTACTAAACTTCCCAGATGCATGTTTAAAATGCATTATTTTTCTCACGGGCTACGTGGTAAACACTTCGGATGCATGCATAGTAAATAAATGCACATAGCTCACCCTCTTTTGACGGTTTTACTCTGGAATACTGTTTAACGCAGGCTGTTTGAGCCGCTGTGTTCACGCTTGACTTCCCGAACCACTATTTCAGTCGTAACTCTACCCATGCGGCTGCGCTCGTAACTCATATCCAACTTCGCGTCACGAAACCCGTGGAGACCCGCCCACCGCACTGCACCGGCTCTCTGATTGGCTAATGCAGAAACTCTCCCCGCATGTTCCGAGCGTTTTCCACTAGCTTTTCACTGCCCGCATTTTATTTCATCCCACAATGCACCAGGCCCGCCTGGACTCAGAATCCCACATCCTCAGGCCAATGGTATTGATTCCTGCGATGTATTATCCGATTTGTTTATCCTAATATATGGAGTCAACCAAGCACAATTTCATAACTTCTCATAATAGATTTATCTTTCAGCATAATGCTCTAATATACGCAGAGAACATGTTGCTTTGTGTACCAAACTACTAATTTACCTCAAAATCTTCCATGTTTGATTGTTAAGTGCATCAGAGGGCAAGTTAAATATTTCTAGAAAAATGAAACATACAATATTTAAATTGAACATTCAATCTTTATTTAAAGAAGGGTGAAAGAGAGAAAAAAACACCACTACAACCTAGAAATATAAAGTAGCCAATTGAGGGGGGAAAGAAACACCACTGCCAACACAGCCAACAAATGTTATTTGAGTATAAAGTAATTTTTGAAACCCTAAATAAACTACAACATCCCCCTGAAAATATGCCTATTATCCCACCCTCCCACGAATTCCCCCCTATTTACCACGCTCCTCATGCGGTTTCCATCCAAAGCAACTGATCCAGCCTTCTGGTTCCTTGCTCTGCTTCTTTTTATACCAAAAAACAAAACTCGCAAAAATAAAAGAGGCACCTGGATCCCTTCTGCGCGCATCAATGGGGCTCCAAGGAAAAAAAAAAAAAATTAATTTGGTTCTAGAGAAGCCAATTACGACGTCAAGTATCCCAATTGTGGTTTGGTGGGGGGGATGCGGGGCTGGGATCCTCTCCTATGGTTCCCGTTCCCGGTAAATTGATCCCGCTCCATGTATGTATCCATCCTTATCCTAATCCTAATCCTGATCCTGATCCTGAACTGATCCAATGATCCGGCTCCAAGGATCGGGACACAGTGAGCCCCTCCTCCAATCCAAACCTTTGAATACCAGCAAAATCAAAAAGAGGGAGGTAACAAGTTAGAATCACAGCTAAATGAAGATCTTCTATTATTGAAAGCTTCTATAAATTGATCATAGGAGCGGTATTTTTTTTCTTTATTATTATTTTTTTGTGTAAATGACAAAAAGGATACCAGACTATGATATGCTCTCGAAGAGGTTTAGAGCACCACCTAAACACATTGAATTGTGCTTATTCATTGGAAAAACAAGCAAATCTAACCTAGAAAAAAAAAAAAAAGACAGTTCTCTTGACAAATACACAATTTACATGAGAACAACTGCACATGGCAAGCCTTTATCTTGTCTAATGATAAATCTACATAAGAGTTCAATAGTGGCCTAATCCCAGCACATTTTGGACAACAGGCAAAAATGTTTTTGTATTTAAAAACGAAACACCCAAAGAAGAAAACAAAAAACCAATGCTGTCTTAATGTATGCACAAGCATTGCAACATCCAGACAGTACACATGCATGCTTAGCAGCAATGACCAGTGAGAAAAGTTAAATTAAACGGGGAAGGGGAGTGTTGTGAAGGGAGGAAGAATGGCAAAGCAAAACTAATGTGTTACTGAACTAAGAAAATCCAGAGTACTGGAAGTCTGTAGAAAAACAACTGCCTTTTTAAAGGTGACTAAAGCCGCTTGCCGTCATACCATTGCCTCCTTAAATGAAATGCCTGCTCCTCCTCCTCCAAATATCCTAATATGAATGAACTGTGCTTCAAAATCCTTTATTCCAAAGCTTTCTTTAATCCTGCTCTTCTGTTGTCTATAGAAAGACATGAAAAGGTAAAAGTAGAACAGTTTTCCAACGAAAAAATAATCCCACCCCAGAAAAAGCCAGTAATGAAGCATCATTAACAAAATAAAATTAATTAGTCACACATACAACTATTTAAAGCATTTCAACATATCCCTTGTACTATATTTGACACAAGGGACGAGTATGAAGATCCAGTTAAAATGGGAATGCAAGACAGACACAACAGGATCATGGGATAGGAGACCAAAAAAATAAAATAAAAAAAATAATAAGATTGACAGGAAAGAAAGGAGAGAAAGAAGAACATCTATTTAGCTACACATCGCTGTCATTAGCAGAATGACAGTCAAATAATAAAAAAACAACAAACCAAAGATGAGAGAAAGCAAACTGGGGAAAGCGAATAGACAAAACAAGTCAAAAGAGCAATGAAGTACAACAGTGGGTCCAATAGAGGGCGACACAGGGTGTATATGATTGTGGCCAGCCAGCTAGCTGGGATGTGGATGTTTAGGTGCGGGAACGGGAGCGGCTGTGGCGGGGCGAGTAACGCGGTGATCCTCGGCTGCGGCGTGGAGAGTAGCTGCGACTGCGGCTGTTGCTTCGGCTGCGACTCCTGCTGCGGCTGCGAGAGCGCGAGTGCCCATAACTAGGGCTGCGCGGGCCATCCACCTTTACACGAATGTAAGCAGTCTCCCCCTGAGGAACAAATAATAGGACACTTTCTAACAAAGAACGACAGGATCTCTGGTTACTCCTAATTCATGACTCACTTGGCGAATCTAAAACAGATTTCATTTTTTTTGTAAGCACTACACCAAATTACACACCCTTCCAGATGTGGCCCACTGACAAAATCACTTACATTCAAAAGAGCCATTCCATGGATCCTCCTAGTCCATGTGGCTCCATCATGGGTCTCTGACATCAAGCTTACCTTGATATTCCCAAATCCTTAAGCTATGCCCTGTCCTGTCCAATGGCGGTCTACGTTTACAAACTCACACCTACCTCATGTGACCGGAACTTAGTGTTATCCAGCTTTCGAACGGCGTAGGTCATGTCTTCTTTGCGCACAAACTCCACAACGCCGGTGCCGTCTCGGAAAACGTCAGCATAACATACATCACCTGCTTCACGCATGTGATCCTTAAGGTCCTGCCAGCTGCCACTAGGAGGAAGTCCTAGATAGAAAAAAAAACACCATTATTTTAGCAGATCCTTCTCTTAATGAACAGCACAAGAATCATTATGCCAACAAGTGAACATTTCATTAAAAAGAAATCCTGGTTTTGCACACCCAGGTTAATAGCTACTTATGATATCGCTCCACTTAAAGATAGTATTGAACTATTACTTTATGCAATAAAATGTATATTTATTTTTACTTCATATTTACTAAAAGAATTTTTCATTTGAACATAAAACTGATTCTAAAAAAATTCAATTTTGCAAATAAAATAAGCGCAAGTGCCCAGTGAATATAATGTAATCATAGTCTAAAGATAAAGGAGTCTGTGCACATCTTAAGTGTCACGTTGTGTGACAAAGGTGCGAGACACTATGGCTGCCACTCACCTGACACTATGACCCTGTACTCTGAACGCCTGGATGGAGGGCCATATCTGCCTCTGGGAGCTCCAACTCCACCACCTCCTCCTCCACCTCTTCCACCTCCCCTGCCACTCCTTGGGAACTCCACTCGAAGACGATAGCCATCATAGTCATAGCCATCTCGTCCATACACAGCATCCTCTGCATCTCTGCAGATATAGCAAATAATCAGTGGTGCACGATAATACAATCCTCATGGTCCACAGGCGAGGCCGTTTGCGCATGCGCAGAATTTTATACACATGGTAAACTAAAAAAAATGGTTTTAACAAAACTAGAGCGCTTCATTAAAATATCTCGCATACTAGAAGTTGAGTATAATTCCAAGTACGTTAGCTCAAGTGATTAGACACGTTTCATAAACTCCCCTACTTCCGTGTTATTATGACTTGGATGACAGATTTGATATAGTGCTCATATGAGCACTTCACTTAAAAGAGTAGCATGTGCGTGTGGAATATGTATTTATATCATACAATAAGCTAAGAGAGGTAGTATCGTCTTGTTGTGTATTCGTTAGCAACACATGAGCATGTGACGTTAGTTTCAGGTAACGTTACCTGGGGTCCTCGAACTCTACGAAGGCAAACGGCGGACCTCCTCTTCTGTTTTTAAGGTCGATATCGCGAATGGCTCCGTATTTATAAAACACGTCCTCTACGTCCTTGGTGCGAATATCTGGGGGTAAGTTACCGACGTAAATCCGACAGTCGTTGTTTCCTGCAGGCCCTCGAATTACACCGCCAGACATTTTCAACCAGAAGTTACACAAAACGAATTTGTAAAGATTCGTCAGGTGACAGAAAAGAAATCGGTTTGTACTCGTGTATCTATATACGTTCACGCACCAATGTTAATGGTTATGTTCAAAACCCTCAAAACCAAAACGATCCCTCCCAATATGGCGCCGTCTCTTTCTCCCTCAACACACGGTCGAGGCTGCGCGCGGAGGAGGCGACGCTGCGCGGAAGGATACGTAGTACTGCGGCAGCTTCCGCAAGTTCAGTTAAAACAGTGTTATTTTATTCTGCTCATAATATTGTTTTAATGTCCTTTTTTATTGTTTGACTGTCTTAGTATGTTAGGCAGATTGTGAGAGACTTGCAGCCTTTCTCATTCTTAAATTGTCTATCTTTAAGATTAAAGAGAATGGCATAATCTCAACACACTAATTCAAAACAGCGATTAAATTATATCGTGTAACATGTCTCTTTTAAATTGCCATTAGTCATTTGATAAATTTTAAGGCATCAATCTAGTATGCAGTATCTACTATCTATCTATAAATAGTATTCAGAGAGGGATTATTTTGCATGATATACATTCTGTGTGAATTGTAGAAATACAGCATGAAAAATACTTTTGGAAAAAAAAAGATATATATATATATATATATATATATATATATAAAATGAAAAAAACTTCCCTGACACATTTGGTTTTCAGTTCAGTTGTAAAACAAACAGTTAAGGCTGCCATTTTGTCTGAACATCAGGTTTTCCATATTATAAATGAACACAACTGAAAATAATGTCATCATTCTCAGATCTCTTTACAATCCCATTTTAAAGTGAACAAACATTAACACAAACATTTGAAAAATTATTGTAATACGTAAATAAACATGTTTTTATATACATATTTTCATCTTGCATTTTACTTTTGTGAATATGACCCCTATGAAAAACAAACCAACATAGGCAGACTAATTCTTCAGAAATCCAAATGAATCCAAGATCATGACCCAGTGTGAAAACGAGACATACAGTTTAACTGGTTAATGTGGACGAAGACAGAAACCAAATGCACTTTTATTCACAGTGCAGAATCAATCGTTTCAATTCAATTCATGGTTCAGTACAGCTGCCTTTGTAAATTTAAGCATATAATCCAGAATTCACATCAGTTTGTTTTCATCCAATGACAGACTACAGGTCTAATAAATAAAATGTACTGTAAATGTAAACCACACACATTATGCTTTAACGAATCAGTGTATTTAACATGCTACACAAGTGCAGCCATTAATGTGTATGCATCAAACAAGCCGTGGTTTCTCAGTCAGCTTTGGCTTGTTTATCCGCTCGCCTTTTCTTAGCCTCACTCACAATTTTCAGTAGCGAGAGCACAATAGGTACACACATGGGCAGGAAAAGAGGAATGTAGATGGCGAATTTCTGATCGTCTGGAAAATAAAGAAGATGCAAAAGAGAGGGGTCAAAAAAGGCCCTCTCTGAAGCCAAAATGGCCTCCCTGCTGTACTGAAGCGCAAAGTCCAGGTTCCCAGCCTCCAGCTCGGCGACAGCAGACTGCAGTGACGTCACTGCACTGGAAACCTGTGCGAGACATAATAGCAAAGTTGTGCATGTTACAATTCCTACTGTTCAGGACAAAATGTCACAGTGGAACCATTTCGTTACGTGATGAACTCTGAACATCTGAACCTCCCACCTGCTCTGCGATGTTGTCATTGATGACGATGTTTCCAATCTGGTCGAGGAGCTGAGCCAGCGATGTTATGGTGGTGCTGGCGGTGGCGATGTTCTCCACACTGCGGCTCCACAGGAGTCGGTCCAGCTCCCAGTCAGCTAGTCCGGCACTGCCTGGACTCTGGAGCACAAAGCCTGTGGGAGGATGAGTATGCTGCACTCCCAGCATGAGCCTAGAAACAATATGATAAAGAAAGTGAAATGAAAAGCTTTCATCTGGGCAAACCAGATACTTTTACTTGCATTTGTGAAAGTACTAACCGTAACTGTGCCAAAAACACACCCATCACTTTAGCCATGTTAATATTGATATCTACAGGACGTTCAGCTTCGGGTCCATACATGTCATTCACATTGTACACCTGGGGACACAGAAGACAACTGAACAACATCCAGCACATTCACATTATTTCATATAATATTTAAAAGTGACGTATGATGAAATCTTGTTAAATCTGAAAAGCTCAGAACACTTGAGTCCCAGCCTCAGAGGAGAGAAGAGAGCAGTGGATTTATTCATTTCCTTACTGTATATTATGCAGCTGCCACACAAATCTAATATAAGCATGCAATTTCTTTCCCACCTTCAGACAAAATTATTTGAAAACACGGGATCAATTTTCATTGTTATGCTGATGATACTCAACTATATATCTCAACAAGACCAGATGAAATGTCTAAATTAT
>JAUMHI010000067.1:10063952-10076356 GCA_032359435.1 Enteromius unitaeniatus | reverse complement strand
ATTTTATGGACCCTTTTAACAATATTGTGATTTTGTTTAACAAACAACAGCAACTTAAATCCTTAAAAGCTTTTCTTATTTAAAAAAAAAAAAAAAAAAAAAAGGATGCACTTTTATAACACCATTCTTTGTATTTTATTACCTTTGCATCATAATACGAGGGCATTTCTAATGCAGCGTCTGTGAGAGGAATGTTACATTTCCCATCGTTCTCTCTTTTGACTGCCGTTATCAGTCTCTCTCTATTTTTTTTAATTTTTTTATTGAAAGTCATAAAAACACTATCGTGGAGTTTTTCGTTTGGTAAAAATGGGAATGCAAAAAATATATTTGTGGTTAATCCACTCCCATGTCCCATTCACTGCTATTCAAGTTTACCCAACTATGACAACTTCCACTGCGGAGTATTTGAAGTATTTTATTGTTTTTATTATATTAATTTGATGTTATACTATTTAATGTAAAAATAAATTATATTTACATAATTCTATATACCCTCTATATTAAGGTATACATTGTACTCTCAGACTCAATGCAAGTACAGTATTTACTAGAAACATTTCCTCAAATTAGTAATATGATCAAGAGATGCACCAAATGAATATTTCACTAAAACAGGAAAACTTAAATATGATATTATATATCATAGAAATTATTATTATTATTTATTTATTTTTAGCAGCTATGGCTGAATATTTTTTTCATTAAATACAGTGTAACATATACATACATATATATTATATTACACACACACAAATATACCCCTCCCCTCAGTATTTACTAAGAAGAGCCCTTAACACTTATAATTTAAAGATATTAAAGTTCCTATTTGAAATATACATTTAGCGGTTCATTGTTTCTGGAAAGATGCAGATAAATATCACATTTTAATTGCAAATATTTCCAATACACCAATTTCGGAACTGATTCAAGTTGGTCACAAAGGTCAACTGCACTGGCCAACAGGTAGCTGCTCGGTTTGTGTGAGCTATGCTTTATACTGTGCTACTCTACTGACAGTAAACCTTTTGTTAATGTGAAATTTGGCTAAATGTGCATGCAGAAAAATTATTTATATAAACCGACCTCAGCGCGCTTGATGAACTCCTCTGTGGCGGCCTTCTCATTATCCTTGCTTCCGCGCCAGGCGTTGAGGGCTGAGGCCTGCAGGGCACGACCATAGGAGAAGGTGAGGGCCCAGGGTTTTGTCAGAGGGCAGTTGTTGATGGCATTCAAGTTGATAGACGCCTCCTCCTCACTCTGACCTCCAGACAGGAATGTCACACCTGCCAGAAGAATTTCAAAATACATTTTCTGAAAATTACATCATGATCTCGCCACATAATGTTCACTGCTCACACTTTTATAAACATGCCATTTCATGCTGTTATCTATGTCATGGTACTCCACATTCTTAAAGCTTCAAACAGTAACTCAAACACATATGAGGTTTCTCCATTAGATTTGTGACTCACCAGTTACTGCTGGGGGAACGGTACGGCGCAGGGCTGTCACTGTAGCCATGGCAATTTCCTCATTGGAGAATTTGGTGGGGCAGGAGTGTCCGGCTGTCACCATGTTGGGTTTCAGAAGAGTTCCCTCCAGGTAGACGTGATGGTCAGACAGGGCCTTGTAGCAGGCAGCAAGTACCTGAGACACATAAAAGTTTAGTTAATTTAACCATATAGCATCTTTCAACTCATTAAATCGAGTCTCGTTTGAATGCTAGGAACTGATGTCACTTTTTATGTACCTTCTCTGTAACATACTGGCAGCGTTTCAAGTCGTGGTCACCATCAGGTAGAATCTCTGGCTCAACAATGGGCACAATACCATTCTAAAAATCCAAAAGCACAATATTATGTCAAAGGACATCAAATTTTTGATATCTATGCATTAACTCCAATCCAAATATTCTCTAAAATACCTAAATATAAATCAAGATGTGGATATCTTGCCTTTACTGTTAAGTAGTATTTATTTATTATTACAGAACATTTTCATATTTTGAATTCAATATTTTTATTATTCAGATTTTAGTTAAAGTTTGAGTTATATTATGTGCTTCCACCACAGTTTTTGAAAAATGTTTCTATTTAACTTTATTTTTAGTTGATTTTAGAGCTCACCTGCTGACAGATGCTAGCGTAGCGCGCCAGGACATTAGCGTTCTCCATGATGGCTAGCTCTGAAGGAGTGGTCTCGCTGATCTTCAGGACACTCCTCCACTTGGCAAAGTCTGCACCGTCTTTCTTATACTGAGCACAGCGTTCTGACAGCCCATCAAGCCCTTAAGACAAACAGGAATCATATTAACGAAACATCATTATAGCCATCAATTTTAGAAAACAGTTAATCAGCAACTGTAAACTTACCCTGTGTTGTGGTCTCTCCATTAGTTCCCGCCAGAGGGACGACACCTTTGTCAACCTGTCAAAGAGGACAACCTGCTTTAGGATCAAACTTTTATGGCAGCATTGCTAACAGTCCATAAGTCCTGATCTTAAAGTTTTTACTATGAAACATCAATACGGAAAAAAACCCCAAATAGAATATTTCAAATATCTACAAACATCTTCAAGCAGCTAGAAAGGTCTAACTAGAGCACACCTTGTTGTGGTAAACATGAACAACCTGATGTAACCTAATAATCTCATCCTAATGCTTCACCTACATGTCTACTTTTAACCCAGCACTCAGTATTTATAGCTGCACTGCATATTTTATTTGTAATTGGTGTGTGTGAGGCATCCCAGTCAAAAACAATTATTAATTTAAAGCAAAAACCCTGTACCTTGATTCCGACAACAATGCCTCTGTCCTTGATCATTTTGGCAAAGGGTGTGCCATCATCAGCTTTTTGGTAAAGGGTCTCGTGGAAGAAGATGACACCACCAATGCACTTGTCCATGCGCTCGTCAGCAGTGAAAAGGATTTGGCGGTACAGACGGCGGTTTTCCTCCGTGTTCTCAACGCCGATGGGGTTCAGGCGCTTTGCCATACTACCTGTAGACAAGCAGAAATATTAATGATTGTGTTAGAGGGACTGACAGAAAGCTGCTTGCTGCACATTTCATGTTTGGAGCAACATGAGGGGGAGTAAATTATCATACTGAATGTGTTATTTCCATACAAGATGAACCCCTCACTGACCTGTGGACTCATCTGCAGCGAGGATGCCCTTTCCAGGAGCTACGATACGCTGAGCGATGTCCTGGAGC
The DNA here is from genome assembly GCA_032359435.1 of Enteromius unitaeniatus. NCBI lineage: Eukaryota > Metazoa > Chordata > Actinopteri > Cypriniformes > Cyprinidae > Enteromius > Enteromius unitaeniatus. The sequence continues at coordinate 10,073,135 of JAUMHI010000067.1, read as the reverse complement.
TCCTTCTTCTGCTCGGATGTGAGTGCGGGGTACTGGTGCGTCATGTCTACGGCTCAAAGCAACCTACAACAGAGGAATGGCAGAGACACAACTGTCATTTAATCCAATATCTACACACATATATATTTATTTTACTTTTTATTTTTTTTAAATGCCGTTTTTCCCTGTTATAGCAATGCTTAACATTCAGAACAATTACTTCACTCTCCTGTGTCACATGATCCTTCAGAAATCGTTCTAATTTGCTGATCTGGTACTCAAGAAACACTTCTCTTCATTATCAATGTTAAATATAGCTGTACTGTTCAATGCTTTAGTGGAAACCACACATAGCTACAATATGGCTCTTCACTTGAGAATCAGATCATGTCTTTAATGGGGAATTGGCAGTGCTTTCTGCTGCTTAGAAACACTACTTCACCCAAAGAAAAATCACACAAGGAACAACAATTTGTCTCCTGGAAATGTCGGACTGCTGGCTATGGATAAACAAAATGTCATTATTCAAGGTAAATAAAAGAGTGTGGTTAATATTCTGCTCCACTCTTCCTCACAAGCTCTTCAGCGAGGCTGAATTGCATAATACCGTGGAAAGCCAGCAGAGCATTTTCTATCGCTGTTATGCAAGCACACTCCTCTAATCTCTGCTGTCAATCCCCATTAGACAAGCCCCACTGTCTGTTACTACATGGTATTGGAAAGGCCCAGCATTTCATTAAAAGGGTTTGGTTACTTGTGAAAAAGTATATAAATTCTATATTTTTAAAGATAAATAATTGCAAACTGACTGTAAATGTTTTTTTTAACTGCATCCTAATTGCAATTATATCAAATAAAATCTAAAATAAGTGTACTTTTTTTAAAATCACAACATTTATTTGAAATTGATGTTAAATTAAAAATAAAAAAATAAAAATGATTACAAGTGCGCCTAAACGTTTTAACAAACATTAATGAAATTTGGACTTTCATTTCATTATCATTAATATTATATAATAAGCACATATATATATATATATATATATATATATACTCTAAAAATATACCTCTTAGACTTCTTGTACACAAAGGGTTTTTTTCTCACTCAATATCACGGTCACATTTTACCATAAATATCGTTCATATTGACACTTCAGTTTATTGCTTGCCTAAATCCATTCTATGCCTGTATATTGATTGCATGTCCTGGTTGAGTGCTCCCCCATCTCTGTGCTGAATGGAACAAGCCAAAACCGGCACAGACTGGCTGGTCTGTGTTGATATAAATCACAGTTCGATGCGCTGTGACCCTAAACACACCAGTTCATGCGCAGAACTCATGGAATAAAAGAGAAACACAGAGTGATTTAATGTTTTATTGTTCCTAATTGCTAGTTAGAGAATCAGAGATAATCCTCTTATTTTAATTAGAGACTAAACAAATCATTTGATTTCAAGCCAGTTGTTGTTTCTCAAGGATCTTGGCTATTGTTTAAATTCTTTGCTATCAAATGGTTAAATCACAACATTACTGAAGTGACAGGAGAGCATATATCCCTGAATCATTCTGTGAATGAATCTGGCTCATTGGGTTAGATGAACAACGGAAGTTTCCACAGAAAAACGCAGCCTACGGCTGCAGCGAGTCCCGTTCAGCCCACATTTTCAACTATTCTTTACTAGAGATGTGTTACAACATGCTCTTACCATTCCAGTAGGTAAGGCATCTTACATATTGTGTCTTCATTGACTGGCATTATTTCGAGCAATGTTAAAGGGATAGTCTGTTATCATTTAGGGCACTCACCCTTGGGTTGTTTTTTTTCTTTTGTTGAGCACAGATTGTGAAGAATGTCGGTAACCAAACAGTTGACAGTAATTTCATAGCTTTTTTTTTTTTTTCATAATACGAAAGTCAGTGGCTACTTCCAACAAAAACATGCTGAAGAATGCTGGTAACTAAATAGATGATGGAAGCCACTGACTTCCACAGAATGGAAAAAAATACCATCGCAAAGGGCAAACAGAGGGCATTTTGATGCATGACAACAATCAATGATCCATGATGAAGAGGTGTCCACTAGTCCTAATTCAAAGTGACCTCCCCTGCCCTTTCCTTGGAATACAAACATATTATCACATTAAATATGGGTTACCACTTACATAAACCTCCAGTTTCAAAATGGCAAACTATACTATACTATTTATGTCAACATACTATGTTAACAAATAAATAATAATTTCATAAATAATGTGTATATATTTTATAATTAAAATATCTATTTTATTCAATAACAATTTAATTAGTTAATTATATTAAATATTATGAGAGCCCTATATACACTAAAGGGAATAGTTTTGAGATAGACCTAGTCCAAGACATTATTTAGACTGCTTGTGAACGTTACATTATTTATTATATAATATTTCACAGACAACTGCAAGCTCTGTTTGAATTAAAGAGAACCACTATGGCCTGCCATTTTTAAAACAGCATCAGAGTTTCTAATGCAAGTGGACACATTTTGATGAGTCACGATGACACTGTTTAAACACTGCACTTTAGTTACAGCCTTAATTCTTAACTGGTTTTAAATAAATCACACAGTGGATCAAATTAATGCCTATAAAGGCAGCTATCTGCTAGATGCTTGGATATACAAGCTCAAAATAGCTTAGTCTATTATCAGTTATGGGTGTGAAGATCATTGCAGAACACTGCACATACAAAGACGAACCGATTTACATTAATTACAAAAGAATAGAAAGGCACTGAAAATGCTTATCACTAGGTTGATAATGTCGTCCTATTGAAAACCAGTTTTTTTATTCAAACAAATCTTTATAGGGAGCGTTGCTGGCCTTGCTTCTCTAAGAAAACGCATGAGGCACAAGTGACAGCTGACTGATTCAGTCTGCATCTGTTGCACTGCATCATGCGCAACAGTGAGTCGGTGACCACCCATTTTTTCAATGGCTTTGATCCCGGAAGCACCCCCCCCCCCCCCATATGATGTATGCATATCATAAGACTGTGCCCTTAAACGGTCTCATAATCAAGCTAATCAACACTACAATATAAAAACTAAGTATGAAAACAGTATTTTATTTTCTGTGCATTTACAAATAGCAGGTTGAGAGCATCTGCTGAGCCTCTTTGATTGGCTGATGTTGCCTCAGGATTATGGGTAATGTAGTTCATCACACTTTCCCTTAAAATGTGAAATTACACTGATTTGTTTGCTATTTCTCTGGAAAAATATTAATTGTGCGTTTAAATTTCAAAATATTAAAAGAAAATAGTTTTTTATTACAACAGACTCAAACTATCACATGCATTATCTTGTCTTCAAACAGATATCATGCATGGATGCAAGCTTTATGTAAAAGATACGAAATGAATAAATAAAAGTCAAAGGCCACCGTTGAGAGAACTGTACATCCCGAGCTTAGTCTCCATCATCAGCTTAGGTCGTTTTACCCTGAGCAGCACTACATGTACCTGCGGTGTCCTCAGAGAGGAGAGACGTCCTCCTCAGCACGTAACGCTACGCGCGAGGGGATGAGACGCGGCTCGCGTGATCCATCACGCATCTAATGCGCGGTGACGCAACGCGATGCGTCGCTAGCAGTGAACGTGGGATGTAAAAGCGTCCAAGGGCGACATTTACAGCGAAGAAACAAAACCGGAATTTGATGTACATTATTTACACACTCTTTCGAGAGTGTGTGGTGTTGTAAGAACGCGTTTAAAATGTGTATTTTACCACGTTGGCTCATCTCTGCTAGGCTAAGCTACAGTGATGTAGGAAATGCCTACGTGCAGCTCGACCACACTCCCTTTCCTGCATCCATGATGCTGTATAAACCTACACGTGCAGATGATGCTTTAATGAGCATATCGAGTGAGAAAACCGCTGTTATAATAGATCCGGGTTCTTCTAGCTCTACTTCAAATACACGGAAGAGAGATGATGATGATGATGATGATGATGATGATGTGCTCATGGTCAGGGTGACATTGAATGTCATCTGATGATGTTTATCTCTTTATATGGTTGATTTTTGAGTCAAAAAAGAACTTTTCACACCGAAATTAACGAGGCTGCTTTTATGTGTTGGACGTATTTGCTATAAACAGTTAAAATGTAACTTATTTATCATTGTAACAGATGGAGAAGGCCTTTGATGAGTAAATAAGACAACCACCTGTCGGATCACACATAGGCCCTTCTGACATTAAATTCAAATCAAATGAAAACTTACGTTGCACTATTAAAATAGCAAATATTTTGAATACAATTACATTAGAAATGAACAGAACTGCATTTAACGTCAAAAAAACGACGAGCCATTCAAGAAAGCGGCAGTGTCGCTGTAAATGAAATATATAAGTTAAAAAGAAGAATTGAATCACCTACCTGTTTAGAAGAAGAGAGTGAAGCTAAAGATGCCCTGCTGTCGACAGCCTCCTGTTTCAATGCCGCAACGCAACGTGACCGCTTAGAAAAATCAACCCGCGTAGGGGCGTGGCTTTGGTCACGACCTTATTTTAATAATGAATATTCATGACGCTTTAAAGTGACCCGGCGCGTCACAGTCAGCGTCGACATCACATCACGACGGTGACATGCTAGAGGTGTGTTGTACGAGCACGTAGTCTTTTGCTTTTGGGAAAGCAAATTAAAATGTGATAGAATTATTGTTATAGTTTTTTATATATATATATATATATATAAGAAAGAAGTGAACATTTGCCCACCACTATTTTTTTCTTACAAACATGTCTAATAATTAAATATGCAATGTTTACTACATACAAACCAATGCATAGTATGACACTGTGTTTAAAATATCTCTTCTTAGAGAGATTTAGAAAAGAGATCCAATAGCTCTAAAATAGCAAAAGCTTACACTGTGATGTTGGTGGGTGGGGCTTCACAAATAACCACATACAGCTTTGATTACAATGTTGGATAGAAAGAAAACATTTTACTACATCATTTTCTTTATTCTTTGCTTAGTATTTAATAAAGGATCACTGGTGTCAGGCATTCTGGGTATAAAACAAGAACTGTCATCTCAGGCAGACAAGTTTATTCATGCATACGCAGGCTTCCATCCAGGCCCGTAGCAGAGGTAAAAATAACAGTATGAACAATAGGAAAATTTGTATAACACATAACCACAGTCCTTTTCCCACAGTATCAGTCCACAGTGCATAATGCACAGTGCTGCTGAGCATAGAATGTTATATAAACGTATAGCTATCTACTTGACAATCTGATCCTTTTCGCATTAAAATATATCCCTGAGGGAACGTGAAGCTTTCAAAACATTATAAACTAGAACTGAATTTATGGTATGTTTGTATAATGAAAATGCAGTCATGGCATATTAATAACAAAACGTTACGTCAAAGGAAACAAGGAACTATGAACCACATTTCACAAAATGTCTCAACAAAAATGAGGAATTCAACGCAAGGATTAGAGTGTCTCAATAAGAAATACACTTAATAACCGAATTCCTTCACAGAAGAATAACTTTGTATTTAAAAGTCCACTTAAAAAATTTAAATTCTGACCTCATTTTCTCACACTCATATCATTCCAAGCCTGCATGAGTTTCTATCTTCTGCAAAACAACCAAACAGCCTTCAATTGTATTTTTTTTTACATTTAATTGAAGTAATCGCTGTTCTTGTTTTGTGTTCCAAAGAAGTTAATCATACAGGTTTGGAAAGTTGACAAAATGTCATTTTTAGGTTAGATCATCCCAGGTCATTAAACCATTAAGGTGCCATCTTGCCCCACTTGCTTCTGATGTGTCTGGTTTTTAAAAAAAAGTTATACAAACACTTCTCGTTGGGAAGCATCGTCCTGAGGTACATGGCTTTGCATGAGTGCTTCTACCCGCTCCATGTTGGCCAGAGTCGGGGAAAGGTCTGGAGTGGTGGGTGTGCACGGCGAGGTTAAGAGAAAGTCACAGTCAAAGTTTGGGAAGGGCTCCAGGGTCAGGCCTCGACGGGCTTTGGCAGGGCGGTCAGGCCGGTTCTTCAGCTCCAAGATCAGCTCCATGGGGGTCTTTTGGAGCAGATGGGAATCAAACGGTGTGCCGTGGAAAAAGGTTTGCCGCTTGAAGCGTTCCAGTGTCCGAAGGCGACGTGCTGGAGTCTTACATAGAAGCTGTGGAGAGGAAAGATTGGTTTAAATGATTAACTAAATCATTATTACTATTCAGAAGGGATCTCAAAATCTGCTCAGAATCGCCAAGATCCCACCAATCAAAAATCAGAGCTGTTAGTATGAACTCTCATCTTAGAGAGACAGTTCACACAAAATTGTTACGTGACGAAAAGTCTATCATCATTTACTCACTCTCTGTTGAACATAAATGAAAATATTTTGAGATATGTCTCAGAGTTTTGTTGTCCATACAGTTGAAGTCAATGGGCTTTAGTGTTGATTGGTTCCCCTCAAACTAGTGTTTCACAGAAGAAAGTAATACAGTTTTGGAAGGGTGAATATATGACGGCAGATTTGTAGGGTGAACTATCCCTGCATCTTAGATCATTTGAGAGAATCAGAGAATTTGAAGAGAGTTAAAACTGAAAGCAGGTTTTGGAATAAATGATGACAGAATAATTTGCTATCTCTTTCATTTAAAAAAAAAAAAAAAGTCACCTGAGAGAAACACCTGAGATACTTTTGACTGATGCAATTTGAACATTTTGGCAAGTAAACCAGGTTCAGGCCTCACCTCTGTAAGCAGGAGAGCAAAAGGAGGAGAGAAGTTTTTTGGCATCTCATAAGGGAAGCTGCGAACTCTCCTCAGCATGCTACAGTGATCTGGCTCTGGAGACACAGGAAACTGACACAAACATGAAGAGGAGGGGGAGTTCAGAATGACTTGGCAGAAAAAAACACATCTATTCACAAAGAAACACACAAACATGCCTTTTTTTCCAAAGATGTTGGTGCAAATATACATGTATGTGCAATTGCCCTTACCTTTCCAGTGGCCAATGCGTAAAGAAGGATGCCGAGAGACCACCAATCAGCCGTGTGGTTGTAAGGACCACCGCTAAGGACTTCAGGAGCTGAAAAGATAGATTTGTTAAGAATCTTGTTCACATTCCACATATAGCTAGACATATAAACAACCCTTCATTAGCTCAGCCATAAATATCATTAATGGCTCTTTTTGCATTTTCAAGAGACTATTTATGTATATTATTCCACATAAGTCAAAGTAATCATTTGTTTGTTTTATTATAGATTTACCCATGTATTGGATTGTTCCACAAATAGTAAACGCCCTTCCTCCACGCTCCAGACGCCGGGACAAACCGAAGTCGGCCAGTCGAAGATGACCTTTAATACAATTTTAAAAACCCTCACATATGCATCATAACTTTATTTACATATTTACATATTAACAATTCGTATTATTGTATTACAAACATTACATTTATGATACATGTTTTTTTTCATGTAATTTGAGTTTTTTTAAGCTTTGATGGCAGATTTTACTTTTAAAAGCAAATCGTGAAATCATTAAAATATCACAGTGTGAAATTAGGGGATTGGATTATTTGTTTAATTCTCATTATGATACCACGTCTGTGTTAATACTCTAGTTATATTCTGAAGGCCTGAGGCTTGGATGTTCTGGAACGTTCCACGTTTACAAGAAAAAAAGCAGACACCTACTGCCCTCCACTGGAAGGACTACAGAACACACACTGCTTACCCTGATCTGTTAATAGGACATTCTCCATCTGTTCAAAATATAACAGACAATGTTTTCAGGCATGTTAGAGTTCATATTCATAACCTTAATATTCATAATTCATTCAAAAGACAGAATACCTTCACATCACGATGGATGATTGCACAGTCATGAAGGAACCCTATAAAACATGACATTTGAAGTATTATTTTGATAAGCATTTATAACTATTATACTTAAGGAAAAATTGCTTGGCATAAAATGTCCATTAAGGGTGTGTCCTTTTTTAAATAATTATATTATATTTGATTATACATTTTATGTTTAGTGCTGTCAAACTTTTAATCACGATAATCACATCCAAAATACATTTTTGTTCACATAACATGTATGAATGCTATATAAATGTATGTATATATATATATATATATATAAATACAAACACATGCATGTACATATTTCAGAAAAAAATATATTATGTTTATATATTAAATGTATTGATTTATAATGTAAAATTACAAATACATAAGTATTGGCATTTAATGTTTTCAAAATATATACTGTATGTATTAAAATGTATACAGAGCACACACACATATATTATGCAAACTAAATCCTTATTACAGTTTTTCTGAGTTGCTAAAACACTAAATCCCATTGTAAAAACTAAACTGTCAACTACCAACACTCTTTCATCAAATCAATCCCACAGTTGTCAAAATCTTAAACACTATTCATCTGGTTAGGACACAATTTGCAACTCTGAATCTCCCATTTACCACAACTCTAAACACATTCTCAAACACAAATCACATTTACCCAGAATGGTGAACACAGGCTACAGAAGTTAAACACAACTACCACACTGTTTTCATCATTAACACACTACCACTGAAAATTGAAAACACATGTGTCCATGTGTTCAGTGAACCCAATTTGTAAACAGTATATAAGCCTAGTCAAATGCAAATGGCATGAGTGGATCCAACAATGGAGCAATACAGAGGAAGGGGAAGGGGAAGGGGAAGGGGAAGGGGAAGAGGAAGAGGAAGAGGAAGAGGAAGAGGAAGAGGAAGAGGAAGAGGAGTCTGTGTCAGAGGTGGTGGGCAAGGACTGAGACCAAGAAGATCTGTCATTTCAAATGACATTCGAGCAACTGTCATAGATCAAGTTCTGGTGCATGGCATGACCATGAGGGAGGCAGGGCAAGGTGTGCAACCAAACCTAAGCAGGTTCTCAGTGGCTACTATAATCCAGACCTTCAGAGAAGAAAACAGGTATACTTGTCTCAGTAAGGGGACAATGAAATTTTTTTTTCCCATGGTACTGTGAAAACATTTACTGAATACAGTTTTTGCCTATTGCTTACACACTAAAACTGAAAGCTTACACCAAAGCCTCAATACCTAAACTTTTTGTATCTTATCTTAAACACAGTGTAATCATAGCTTAAACACATTTTCAACTTTG
>JAUMHI010000067.1:10017784-10031411 GCA_032359435.1 Enteromius unitaeniatus | reverse complement strand
AACGAAACTGGCACACATGAGGACCGACCCAGGAAAGGAAGACCAAGAGTGACCTCTGCTTCTGAAGACAAGTTCATCCGAGTCACCGGATCGCAAGTTAACCCCAGCTCAGATCAGAGACTAGATAAATGCCACACAGAGTTCTAGCAGCAGACCGATCTCTAAAACAACTGTTAAGAGGAGACTGTGCGAATCAGGCCTTCATGGTCAAATAGCTGCCAGGAAACCACTGCTAAGCAGAGGCAACAAGCAGAAGAGATTTGTTTGGGCCAAGGAACTAAAGGAATGGACATTAGACCAGTGGAAATCTGTGCTTTGGTCTGATGAGTCCAAATTTGAGATCTTTGGTTCCAACTGCTGTGTCTTTGTGAGACACAGAAAAGGTGAACGGATGGATTCCACAAGCCTGGTTCCCACTGGAGGAGGAGGAGGTGTGATGGTGTCGGGGTGTTTTGTGATTTGCGTTTAGTTGGACGATCATTTATTTTTCAACAGGACAATGACCCCAAACACACCTCCAGGCTGTGTAAGGGCTTTTTAACCAAGAAGGAGAGTGATGGAGTGCTGCGGCAGATGACCTGGCCTCCACAGTCACTGGACCTGAACCCAGTCGAGATGGTTTGTGGTGAGCTGGACTGCAAAGTGAAGGCAAATGGGTCAACAAGTACTAAACACCTCTGGGAGCTCATCGAGAGAATGCCAAGAGTGTGCAAAGCAGTAATCAGAGCAAAGGGTGGATATTTTGAAGAAGAAGAATATACATTTTTTTTTTTCAGTTATTTCACCTTTTTTTGTCAAGTACATAACTCCACATGTGTTCATTCATAGTTTCGATGCCTTCAGTGAGAATCTACCAATGTAAATGGTCATGAAAAAAAAGAAAACACATTGAATGAGAAGGTGTGTCCAAACTTTTTGCCTGTACTGTTTATATATATATATATATATATATATATATATACATATGCTATTGCTACAAATATACCCATGCTACTTAAGACTGGTTTTGTGGTCCAAGATATAAATCATATATTCATTTAAAGAACAATTATGTGGAAAAACCTAAATTAGATTTTATTTTTTAATTTGAAGCATTTTGAATCTACATTTTCAGCAATCAGAATCAACTAATCGTGAAAAGTGTCAATTACAGCAGTGTGTTTAAGTCCTGTTGCATTAAAATAAATAAGTAAATTTTGTATTGGTTACCATTTTTAATTTCAGCACCAAATTACCATATAATGTTTACAAGGTTAACATGACATTGAAGATTTTTGGTAAACATTACAGACTTCTTTCAAAAATAAAAAATAAAGAAAAGAATAATAATTACATATTTTTATTTATATCTCCCAGACTTATATAGCACAGAACTTAGATATTTTTAATGCATTCATAATCATCTTTTTCCCTTACGGCTTACTAAGTCACGAGTGTATATGCATAGTGTACGTTCATATATCTGCCCTTCAAAAGTGCCGCAGGGGAATAAAAGAACCCAAATGTAACATAAAAAACCTGTAGATTACGTTCTGCTTGAAGTCCCCAAATGGCTGTGCTACAGGCACAAGAGAGAAAAAAACACATGAGCAGAGGAATGGGGAGGTGAGAACCCCCCTCCACACACACACACACCACCTCCTCCTCCTCCTCCTCCTACCCCCTCCCGTCGTGTGCAAGCGTGCTGCAGTCCAGAATGTTTTTCCGCGTCCGCAGCTCTGCTGAGTTGTCACCCTCCGGAGCGCAGCAACAACAGAGGAGAGAGGAAGAAAGAAAGGAAGGAGAAAAGACTGTTTTGCAGGGATCTCAGTCACTCGACAAGCTGTATATGTAGGACCTTGCACCATATGGGACGAGGCTGATGCTTTCCTAGGGGCTACCACATCTCACCTGCGATCTCTGACTGTGTTTAGAAGCTTTTTTTCGAGGCTGATCAATTTTGACTGGACGCTGCTGTTCGTAGATGTTTTTGTGGCTCATCCCGTGAGCTTTCTCAAAGAAATAACCTGTCTTTGCTGATTTGACCTGTGTTTGCTGAAAATCCTGAATTGGGAACTGAGAGGAAATAATTCTTTTGCATCTGCATGGAATGAGAAGAGAATTTAAATTGGGATTGAGGCGTTTCGACAATGATAGTTTCGGTGCAGCTAGGGAATCACAGTGTGGGGCTCTTTCTGGTCCTGTAGGGGACAGTGCAGTCCGTGGTGTATGTTTTGAATCAATAGATCGTTTGTTTGGTTTTACTGTCGTTCCGTGCATGTTTCTACAAGCATACGAGGAGGCTGCATCATTTTAACGGGTCCGCAAGGCTTGTGTTTTGCCAGTAGATGTGAAACGTGGTTTATCTCGGCTGTGTCCTTCAGGACACAAAAGCATCCTTGTCAGAATCGGAGGTAAACAGTGAGGCATTCAGTGTAATTACTCAGTGCTGCCGTACACACTTGCACTTGTTCAAATGCACTCGTGGGAATGGTGTTTTCGCTCGAGTGAAAGAGTACAGAGTGTTCAGTTTGCCTCCTTGACTCTGGGTAGGTCAGTAGGTTCACTCCTCACAAATATGAAGTAAATTTCTTTGTGGTTCACCGTATAATTCTTAAGACGTTCCTGACAAGTGAATGGAGAGACCCCATATAGTTTTCTAGAGCATTATTTTGGGTTTGAATTTGGACACTGAAGCTAGAATTAGGTTGTCCGAGAAGGCAAACGTTCTCAAAACATTCTGTCTAGGGAGTTATTGTAGGGTTGTGTTTGAAGCGATGTTGTGCCCGGCCTCATGTTTCCCACTCCTGAGGGATTTGTCCCAGTTGCGGTGCCTGCTCGGTTGGCCACGACAACGAGGTGTTTGTGTCACAGGCACAAATCGACCGGTTTGTCATACCAAACCACTTCCAGGAAGCAAGGTGAGTATTGAAGATCATAGTTCTATCTTCAGTATATTATAGTGTTTTTTTCTATATCATACATATGACCTGGACCACAAAACCAGTCATAAGGGTATTTTTGGAAATTGAGACGGACACATCATCTAAAAGCTGAACTATTTGAAAATCGGGAATTTGAGGGTGCAAAAAAAAAATGTAATATTGAGAAAATCCCCTTTTAAGCTTTAAAGTTCTTAGTAATATGCATTGCTAAGTTTTTATATATTTATGGTAGGAAATTTCCAAAATATCCTCATGGAACATGATCTTAAATATTTTAATAATTTTAGCCATAAAAAAAAAATCTATCATTTTGACCCATACAGTGTAGCTATTGCTGCAAATATACCTGTGCGACTTATAACTAATTTTGTGGTCCAAGGTCACATATTATGGTACTTTTTCATTAGCTGTTTGATGCAGGACCATACTACAATGTTTTTTTTTTTTTTCCCTTAGTAATTTCACTTAAACATGCATGCAAAAAAAAGTAATACAATTTCTGGAACGTCTGAACATTACAGGAATAGGGAATGAAGTTGTGCCACCTATGGTGAATGTTATTCTGTGCTTGGGGGATATAATCATGTTTTTAAAAATGCTCTTATAATAGTGTAATAGTAATAGAATAAAAAATTTAAGACAATTAGGACACAACTAGCCTTAAAGTAGAATTTATAACACAATTAGTAAAAGGCTTAATGTGCTTAACACTTTAAAGTGGATATGGTTTATGACTTTTATGATATTTGTAAAGGGCATATTGAAATTATTTCAAAAGATTTACTTAATTCTCAAATTTGTAATTGTAATGTTGCAGGAAAATGTTATTATACAGAAGTCTCAGATGTTGTTTCATCTGAGATTCATCTCGATGTCAGTTATACTATGTATATACAAACACATTACACTAATTGCTACGTAAAGAAACATTAAATGTAATTGAAGAACTGAGCTGATGGCAAGCAAGGATTCCCCTCCCCCCTCTAACCTAATTACTCTGGCCTTCAGTGGGCTGATTTCAGCTCTGAAACTTATAACTTAATTGCTATTGATTCCAGAGTGGGAAAGCGAGTGTCTAGGCTTCCATTGCAGTGGTTGAAGGGGGTGCGATGGCTTGCCACCGTTCAGGAGAAATCAGATTTCTTGGTGCCTGATGCGCAGGCTTTTTGTAAGGCCCCCACAGAGTTGATTCTAATTATGACCCGAGCCCAGCCGCTTCCCAGCAGTGATGAGGTCATGTGCAGACATTGTGTCTTATAAGAGGGGACCAAGGAAGCTGGTGGCCTCACTTGGTCTCGACCGATTTCTCCAGCCATTTCATATGCACTTACCCTGTCCTTGAGGGAGAAGGGAAAAGACATGGTAATGATGCCATCTCTTCTGTCCTGGGTTCAGTCTCTGGGGATCTGAGTGCTGAGACGCCATCCTTTTCAACTGACACGTTGGTGATGGCAACTCAAGGTCCTCCTGCTTGTTAATGGAGGAGAGATAAGCCTGCCTCTCATTCATTGCTCTGAATAGGTGTATGGGAAACATCAATAGTTTCTTGAAATTAGGCTACCCAGCACTTCCCAACTGTCAACATTGTTGGCAGAGGCATCTGTCATTTGGTACCCTTGAACTTAACGGTACTTGTACTGCAAAGTGTTTATCTGGCAGCTTGTTGTAAAGTTGAGCATATTGCTTGCATACTTTTAATAAATAATATTTAGTCTGTTTGGCCTTACTACGTTTTAAGACTAAAACCACCAAATAACATCTGAAGACTGCGAATCTTACGTGCCCTTTTCATGTTCTGGTTTGTTTGATGTTAATTTATTGATTTTAAAACACATGTCCATTTCAACACACACAAAAACAAATTAATAAACTGTCAACATTTGTTTTTATTTATCAAAATGAGCATATCCAACGACTTCCCCTCTTGGCTAAAGTGGCGATATAATTTGCAACTTAAATGCGGAAATGTATAAATAATTCAGGAGCTAAGCTCCTAGCTTGGCACAGTGTCAAGGGTTTACTAGAAAGAGAGCACTTCACTTATTTCATCAGGTCTCTGGAGCAGTCTTCGCTGGTGATATATTGGAAGTTTTAATTAAAGTGAATTCAATTTGTAGCCAGTGGCAGATGTATTTTATATGTTGTTGCTGTGCTCATTTTATCGGAATTGATTTTGTTCAAATTGTGGGCATATCAGTACATTCGTTGACTCAATGTTACAATGCGTTGTTGAAACACACAGTTAATTTTGTTCGCTCTAGGGGTTAATCAATCCAAGGTAAGTAAAATACAGGGTTGTTTTGCAAAGTTCACAGCTGGAATCAGGTATGGTAATGACTAATTCAGATATGTGAATAAAATCACATACTTAAGGGTACAGTGTACCCTAAACAGACACTTGATACTATTCCTTCCTACTACGCCAATACCCTCAGCTCCAACAGGCACTAGACCGAGGCTTTATCTCCACCGTACGGCCTTAGGATTACTGCTCAAAATCCTGTCATTCTCTCATTAAAAAGGTGGATAAGAGGATAACTGTCTGAATGGGAGGAAAGAGATGGGATGCATAAACCTTCCACACGTCCAGAAGTCAGATTGTTTGATTTGTAAAAGAAAGGCTGGGAAATAAGAAAGGATTAGCGTAATGAATTTGAGGGTATTTTGGACATAGTCCAAGTCCTAATAAAAGACAGTTTGGGAAACCCAGTGTAACGTGAGATATAACGATTATTTCTCCCCAGCTGATCTTAACAGCTCTTGACAATAAATGTCAGTGTTTTAAGGCAGTTTACAGCCTCTGGGGTCTTCTGGACCACTGGATAACAGCTGTCACTCATTGATTTTTGCTAGGCAGCCGGTGACTTACCACTCAGATTAATAATTAATTTGGCAGATATTGAAGCCCACACTTAGTGGGCTGAACGCCCACACCTCCAGCTTTACTCTAACCTGATAGAAACGGATTATCCTGTGGTGTAATGATTTAACTCTAATTAATGAAGTTTACATAGATTTTCTAGAAACTTCATAAAAAAAAAAGTTTTATTAAAAGAAAATCTCTAATTCATTTGCTTAGCTTGCGTCCTTGAAAAAAGTATTTTTAATTGGTCTTAGTTCTTTACTGTCTAGACATAATTGAGCTTGCCTTTTGTCAAAACCAGAAGGTTCGCTCCTTTTCCCAAGTCCATTCATGCAAGGATTTTCTTTCTTTGTTGCTTTGTCTATGGTCTGTCATTTCTCTGTTGAATTCTAAACCTTTACCTATCATTTGAGCTGAATACCTTGTTTTTAATGCCGCTCTGCTAAGCTGATGAAATTCCCTAGGAAGGGCATTTATCAGGTTATTGTGGGATTTCACCTTTTGTTGTTGCAAGTCCAATCCTGTAGGCCAGCGAGAGATAAATGTTGGCTTTAGAGTGAGCAAAGAAAGTCATGCAGTGTGCACATTTCCAGCGAAGTGAGCAGATTGGGGTAACATTTGTATTTGACCTTCATTTATATTCCCTTCCCGAGATAATCAAAGAGAGAGCCTTGCTGTGCTATTCATCTTGAAGCAACACGATCCGTCCCACTCATTTTCCCCAAACTGCATGGACACGTGCATAAAAAATGAGAGGGTTGTCACAGCTTGACACATGATTAGAAGCAAAGTCGCTTCTATGGCAAGTATACACACGAAAGGACGTAAATTACTCTGCCCAATTTATGGGTTTGCTTTAAATGATACTGACATATCTCGACACATGGCCTAGTTCCTTCTATATATAATTCCCTGTCTCTTGTGTCCTTGACCTGCCATCCTGAAATCCCCTTATCATAGTTTTCCCTTTTTTTCCCTTTGTTCTCACACCATTTTTCAGCCTCCCACTCACCTTTCCTGCTACTCTGCCTTTGTCCTTTATCATCAGTTACTTACCAGAGCGCTCTTGGTCTGAAGTCTCTTCACTCTCTTTTAGTCGGTTAGTAAATGTTTTTTGTACTGGTGCTCATGCAAGTCTCATTTCTGTTTCCCTGCAGTATGCCTCAGCTGGATGTCTGCTGTCCCTCCACCACAGTGAGAAGCCTGAACACGAAGAAGTCTGTGAGTTCCGGCCCTACACCTGCCCATGCCCGGGGGCTTCCTGTAAATGGCAGGGCTCCCTGGAGGCCGTCATGCCACATCTCATGCATGCCCACAAATCCATTACCACCTTACAAGGCGAGGACATTGTCTTTCTGGCCACGGATATTAATCTACCGGGGGCTGTGGACTGGGTCATGATGCAGTCGTGTTTCGGCCACCACTTCATGCTGGTTCTAGAGAAGCAGGAGAAATACGAGGGACACCAGCAGTTCTTTGCCATTGTGCTGCTCATTGGCACACGAAAGCAAGCAGAGAACTTCGCCTACCGCCTCGAGTTGAACGGCAACCGAAGACGGCTCACATGGGAGGCCACGCCACGCTCGATCCACGATGGCGTAGCAGCAGCCATCATGAACAGTGACTGTCTTGTGTTTGATACCTCTATCGCCCACCTGTTTGCAGACAATGGCAACCTGGGTATCAACGTGACCATCTCCATGTGCTAAGGTGGAAGCATAAAACTTTTTCCAATGAACTAAACCTTAGACAACCTCTGCTCCTTAACAGACTGCAGGTTCTGAAGGCAACGGTTGGGAGATGTATACATATATGTGTATATTTCGGTTCAAGAGTCATCCGCTAAAACAGCGCACACTTTCCAGATTCACTAGTAGGTTAGTTTGCTAGGTCCTCGAGATGATGTGTGCAGGTGCAAGCAGTCCGTTGAAGGCATTGGGGCAATTGAGAATTTCTTTGCAATTGACAAACACCTCAACTGTCTGATTACACTTTCAGTAGAAGTTCAGGTGTTGATGACCACCATCACACAATCAAAATGCTAACTTGAGAAGAGTCTAGGCACGAAGGTGTAACATTTGCCTCAGAAGCTTATAAAACCTATGTTGTACAAAACTGCACTGACTACTTTGATTTTCATCTTTGGATATTGAGTGAAACCATGGAAATTATACATGGCAATGTAAATGGTAAATCTCTGAATTGTATATTGGCTTGATAAAACAATGCCCATGGTGGAAATGCGCTGTGCATGGTGGAAATAAAACTCACTTGCAAAAATGACACAGCCACCATGTTTTTAAGGCAAGAATCTGACCTCTTCACTATATTTTTCCCTTCCTTCCTTTCTTCCTTCCTTCCTTCCTTTTTAATTTTTTTTAATTTATATATATTTTTAAATACCATATCTGTCATCAGTGTTGCAAGACAGTAATGAGGACAATGCTTAGTTTATTTTGTGGTCCAGAGGAGAGAACTGGTTTGTGATCAACACCGATATAAGCTCCATAAAATGACAGAACTACAGCCAACCATTTCAAATGTTGTTACCCATGATCTAATGCCACAAATTATTCATAGATATATTTGTATATGATACTTGAGTTTTTCGTAATTTTTTTTAAAGGGATAGTTTTCCTATAAGTGATAAATCTGTTATTTAATTCTAACACTTATTTATGGAGCACCAAAGGAAAAGTTAAATAGAGTATCTTAGCTCTTTCAGTACATTGTATTTGGATGGGACTGGGGCTCGTCAAGCTCCAAAACCCCCATAAATGTAGACCATAGAACCTGTGTTCTATATTTCAAATGTTCTGAAGCCATATGATAGCTTTGTTAGAAGCAGAGACTGAAATTTAAGGCTTTTTACTGAAAATATCACATTTTGTTAGATGACTCCTATACAAGTTTCAACAACTCAAGGTGAGGAAAATGACAGAATTTTCATTTGTTAATGTACTATTTCTTTTATATAGGTGTTCCACCTTTGCTTTTTAGCGTGCTTTGTCTTGTCAACAGTAACTGTATGTAAAAGATTTAGCCTGCGCACAAACTGTTATTTTCTCGTTGATAAAGTGTCCGCATTTAATTGGTTTTGTTGTCTTTGTACTTTTTCTTACTTTATATTTGAGGTTATCTTTAAGAAAAGCTTTTGTAAAAAATATAAACCACTTTAGTTTTGTTGGTATTTGTTGTTACTGTTACGTCTCTTACAAAATGATCGTTTAGTCTAGTTGCTTACTCTTAATTCTTTAAAACCCAGTAAGATCTGAGCAATTTCTCACTCTCCTCTTTGGTCAATGATCCCACAATGCCTTACTTGTATACAAACTCAGTCTTTTAGAGTCTGCCGCCTTCAAGGACTCCGTGTCAAGTTCAGGTCACTATCCTCCAACCTCCAGTGTCTTGAAAGAGACTTAAATTTTGCAAAGTGGCATTATGAGTGGGAAGGGACACGGCACGCCATTCTACTTTGCCCCCCAAAACCTGCTGCAGTAACCGTTTCACTTACTCTGTTCAAGTACGGAACCTAGCCTCTTTTCAAATACCTCTGATGACTTTGGAGACCTCTGTGCAAGAAGAGCATTGAATGTTGGTGGTTCTGTGTAGAGATCTCAAGTTTGATGCACAGCTAATGCCCTCAGCTCTTCTTTATCTGTCTGCTGTTTTACTCCTCCTGAAAAATTATTTAAAAATGTAAATTAAATGTTTTATAAATCTGTTGTGGAGCAAATGCATCGTTTTCTTTTTTGTTTACATTGAGACCGATAGAAAAAGGTGAAAGTTTTCTCATGTGGTCAGTGTCCTTGCTCCTCACACATGTGGACTCTCATCCCGGGTGCTTGTTCTCTCAACATGCAGTTGCCATGGCAACAAAATATGCAAATGAAAAATCTAGCTCATTCCTTCCTAAATGAAAATTGTGTATTTTTTTTATTTAAAATGCTTAGTCTGAAACCACTTTTTCAGCCCTTTGTGTAGACCACTTCAAAATAAGTGTATCTGTCATGGTATTTACAGGTCATGAATCACTCATCTAGAAGGAAAATTATGCACTTGAGCCAAATGGATGACTGTACAACCTCTATTATTTTAAGTAGAAATAAAAATATCAAATGCATGTTGAATAGGACAAAGTACCTGCATGTAGATCACAAGCCCTGAAGGAAGCTCCAAGCTTCCAGGTCTATGTGGCATGCCTCCTACATCATTGAGCTGACAATGCATTGCGAAGCTTGTGAGAATAACAATTTAGACACAGAAACACTAACCATGTTCAATTTGTACACTCAGCCTAATGTGTTTTAATGTTCAAATATTGCATTTATATTTTCTGATGTCTTAATTCTGATTTGACTACCTATTAGTTGCTTGTTGCAGATCCAGACAGTCAAGAAATACCATGTCAAACGAGACCCACCAGCCATCTGTTTCTCTCCCACAGCATTTTAGACTCCCCTACTCCGAAGTGAACACAAAACTGAATAAATAAATTTTAATGAAGTGAGCAGGTGGTTTCCTGAGCTCTGTGCCATGCCTCGCAATCAAGCCATCACGATCAATATTGAGCACCACATCCTAATGAACTTGGGAATAAACAAGTCTCTGTCAAGGACTAGAGTACTTAATGTTTATGGCAATCAAATGAGATGTTTCCTGAGCCAACCCACTGATACAAATACTAGCACATGTGACTTTACAGGTCTATCAATATGAAAAACCCTAAAAATAGTATTCTAAATCAATGAATGTAAAGTTAAAGTTACAATGAATGTTGCGTGCATTCCAAATTGATTCGGTTGAAGATGGTGATGTAATTTTCTCTAAAATTCAAACTTAAGAATAAAGATTGAGCATCTATTTGATTTTAATGTTTTTATTAGAGCTGTCACATCCAAAATTGAAAAAAGTTTTGTTTACATAATATGTGTTGTGCTGTGTATATTCATTATGTATAAATACACACTCATATATATATATATATATATATATGTATGATGAATATTTTTTTTTTTTTTTTTTCTGAAATCTATACTGCCCTACAAAGCAAAAAGGCAGTAACTACGCAGAGTGCAGAACTGAGAAAAATTACTTTAAAGTTATCCTGTCATCCAGATTTTTGCAGTTACTGTACAAACGACTACAATTTTTCTACAAAACGACACACATTTGAGATGAGATATTTTGTCATAACAAAGAATGCCTTGAATGTCATGAAAATGATAACAAATTTTTGACCAAAACTGCAGTTACTGCCTTTTTGCTTTGTAGGGCAGTATACATGCATGTGTGTGTATTTATATATATATATATATATATATACACACATTTTGGGCCTGTTTCAGAAAGGAGGTTCAAACAACTCTGAGTTTAAACGTGAACTCTGAGTTGATCAACCCAGAGATTAAAAACTCAGAGTTTTGGGTTTCAGAACAGCTGATCTGAGTTAGGTCAATCAACTCTGAGTAGACTAATTCAGAGTTAAGTGTGTACACCGCAACTATGAAAAGGCATTATCAATGGAGCGCAGATATTACGAAAAAAAGAAATTAGCATTTTCTTTCTCCAGAACTTGGAAGTTACAGCAAATATGAGCACATATGAAAAAAAGATACATATATTTAAAGTATAATAAAAAATAAGTAATGTAATGTGACGTTTATTGACTTTTCACTTGAAAAAGTTGGGGATTGGCCGTAATTTTAAAGTTATTTCAGATGAAATTGCATTTAATTAAATAAAATAGGCTACTACATAGTTTCTACAACAAATTTGACAAAACAAGAATGCGTATAACCTGAACTTAATGTTCAGTGGAAATGTTTAATGTAAGGTTCCCACTTTTACACGTTAATCAGTTTAAGATGAAATTTCAAAAATTAAGTCTTTAAAAGTGCACTTGTGTGTTTATATTGATTAAGTGGTAGAACAATAGAGTTAGAACGAGTAATAATCCCATTCATCTAGTTACAGTTACATATATATATATGTATAATTTTTTTTTTCAATAGATTCCGTAGATTCTCAATAGATTGTATTGAGTAGTTTAAGTATTATTGTAAAGTGTGCTCAACCCAATGCTCATCTTCTCAGGGTGTAGGGGATGATGACACCATTTCTGCTGATACAGAGAGGCCTATAAAGGCAATGTTATGTCTGTAGACATCAAACAATCTTTACTATCACATTCATATTTTTGAGTCCAGTAACCTATAGAATGTAAGTATATCCAAGTACAAACATATATTCTTGTCTTCCCCCATCACCACCCTCCAGAGTGTGGAAGAACAAGAGGAGGAGGAGGGTCCATCAACTTCTGCACAGATGAACACAGCTCCGTGATGTACAGTAAATGCCAGAGTTTTATTCAGTGGAACCCTAAACTACTATATTTTCAGTTATCAGTAAAGGAGTTATATAGACTGCATCTGCTTAAACAAATTGAAAAAAATCAATAACAAAATGATATACTTGGATCGACAGATCCTAAAGTCAGATATGGAAATCGAGATTGATATTTGTAGGAAATAAAGGAGACCAAATAAATTGTTGTGGTTAAATTGTTGTTGTGGTGGTGGCTGATTTAATCAGAGAATGAATAGTGTCATATAAGGCAAGAAAAAATGCTTCGTCTTTAATAAAGCGGAGGAGACAGACAGAAACTCAAGAGTTTAGAGAATACAACCTGCTCCTGACCAGGTTAGGTTCACAAAGTGAGTTACCATGAGTAAAAGTTATCTCTCTTTCAGAAACAGGCTTGACTTATCCTGCTTTCTCGAGTTTGACAAACCTGCCGTTTTGAAATGGAAAACCCAGGGTTTCTCTTATTTCAGGGTTAACATACTCTGAGCTTTCAATTAACCTCCTTTCTGAAACGGGCCAATTATGTAAACAAAACCTTTTTTTTTGGATGCAATTAATTGCGGCACCAGTTTAGCACTAGTTCTTATTCAATTCATGAATGTTCTGTAAATTGTTATATACTCATTACTATATTGTGTTTTTGAAAATATAAGCAATGCCTCACCATTCTCAAGTAAAAGATCCTTATATCTGACCCACCAAATAAATACAACCACACGTTGTGTTAATCACGTTTAAACACTGCCTCCTAAATGTTCGTTTGATTTTTTAAAAAAAAAATAATAACAGGATAAGGTTTCATTTTTACATCTGTACCAAGCTTTTTGATAAAGAAAGGAGGACGAATCCAAAAAAAAGTGTACTTGGTGTGCAAGGACCTTAACCCTAATTAAACACCCCTGAGCATGATAACCAATGTCTTCAGGATAATTCAAAACATTGCTGATAGGTGATTTCATCAGGGTTGGAGCTAAACTCTGAGGTGCATTGGCCCTTCAGGGCAAAATTTGAGGAAACCTGATTTAGACGTTCTTTTATATGCTAATGACATTAATTAGGGGGGGGGGGGGGTTAACGGAAATCTAAAACCATTCAGTCGGGCACAATTTCAAGATCATTTGCTATTTATAGATTTCACATTAAAAAAAGAGGCATGCACTCTTTTTTTGCGTCACATACATTTTTGAATCACATACATGCACATTTGAAAAGAGAGATTTGATCAAAAGTAGTAGATTTTCTACCGAACATTTTATAAAGGAGGCTCCTGAATTTCCCGCTCTTTTATGACTCTGTGGTGGAATTCATGTGCGTTCACCTCGTAAATACATTTCAGAAAGGATTTTACTGTACCTTTGCAGCTTTGGGAATTTAAATAAATTGTGCATTTAGAAAACAGCAGAGGTGGGACAAAGTCATTGTTTGGCAAGTCCCAAGTAAGTCTCAATTCATTGCCCTCAAGTCCCGAGTCAAG
>JAUMHI010000067.1:10007253-10017684 GCA_032359435.1 Enteromius unitaeniatus | reverse complement strand
TGGGTCCAGTTCTCCTCTGGCCGGACGCCCAGCACCTAATTTCCAGTTCAATTTTAGGCACGTTGGATTGTGTAAGGCCTTATAGAGAAGGCAAGAGAAGGCCAGCAGAAGTTTCTCCAGCTCCAAGCCTCCACACTCCAGAACTGCAACACTGCCCTTTATGTCAAAGGATTTCTTCAAGCAGACCAATCATGACAGTGCAGTCATCAGCAAGCTCATCAGCTAATTGGACTCCACCTGTGAGTCGTAGTTAGTGGTGAAGAGAGGGAGGAAGAGAGAGCAAAAATAGAAACATAGGCACCAAAAAGAGACACACTCTGAAATACAAGTCATAGGATATAACATAGGTTAGAGTGATTCAATTACAACAATATTTATTATACCTGTATTTAAATAAATCCTGCATATAAGTAACTGCAACTCATGAAGGTCTTCCTTATTCAATTGTGTGTTGCAGGAATCTGGTGTCAGTTGTTCAGCAGCTGTACCAGCGTGTGATGAGGCTCCTACGCACCAATCTGTGACATCACAACTGCCTAAAACTAGAGGGAAGGTGAAACCACAACGATCATCTACAGACTACTTATCACAAGATCAGATTTGCTCACATAAAACTGTGGTCATTTGAGCGTGAGAACTCTAAAAGATATTCCCCAACATCCTTAAAAGGTGCATCTTGTTTACAGTGAGTTTGGGTGTTCAAATTTATGGTCCATAAAGATGCATAAAATGTCATAAGAGAGATTTACAATGGCACTTTATGCAATCTCTTTGCAGGTTGAGGTGTTTATTGCAAATGATGCTGGTGTGTATTTGTAGGAGCACAGTCCTGTTAAAGATGGGCAAACTTTACTTGCATTACAACATGTGGTATGCCATATTATAAACTTAATTTCATGATCTAAATAAACCGAGAAAGAGTCAATAGGTAATTCTTTTGTTATGCATTATTAGTGACTTTTTGTCAACTAAATACTTAGATAGGCTAAACATAATACATAAAAAATACAATTTCCTGGTAAAAAGGGACCTTGAAATAATTAAGACATTATCTTTGCAGTCTTTATATATTAAGTATTGTGTTTTGTGACTGGAGAGTTGAGTTTTAAATAAAACTGTAAGAATTTAAACTGTAGGCTAGTTTTTCACAAAACATTTTATTTTTGAAATTTTATGGGGAAGGAGCAGACTTCTCAATGAATGATAAAAATGTGTAAACAAAACTAAATAAAGTTACCAAATGCTGTTCGATCTCTGAATGTAGTTATTTTTGGTGAGCCAATGCAATTTACTACACACAGGAAAACAAAAGGTATTACAGTGAGTTTATAAAAGGCGTTACATGAAGAACCACACACGTTTGGCAATTAATTTGTTTCCTTCAATAAAAGGGGGAAATGTAAATAAAACATTACTGATTGCTTCCCCTTGAGGGGCAGCATGACATTGAAAAGGGGAGGTGGTGGGGGAGTATACTCTCTTTCAAACTTCCGGGCGGGAACTTCCGGTCGCAGTGAGTGGAGTTCCTGCTTACAGACACATGATGGGAAACTGAAAGCCGTTCCTGGAGTTTGACTACGAAAAGTACAGAAATCCTACATGTGGTCGAGACGATGGAGTCCAAAATAAAATAACAGAGGTGACTAAAGCACCAATCCCTCAGGTATGTGAGCTCGCGAGGCTTTATTTACTAAAATGCGATGATTACTCAGTTTTGTACTTTATAATGGTGAGAGGAGTTCTGCTCTACCTGGCTATCCGTTACAAGCCGTTAGTTGTCGGATACGGAACCAAGTATGTTGACCTTTCATACTAAGTCTGCAATATATACATAATTATATTAATGCCTTTGGTGGCACAACGCTACTCTTTTTCATTTTAAACGGTAACCTTTAAAGGTAAATGTTACATGGTTTGATCAAAATATGCGAGCCATTGCTTGCTGTCACTCAACTACTTTGGCGGCGGAAGTAGGTGGAGCATCAGATAATTTCGACTAATCGACATCGCCGACAAGTTTATTGACAGTTTGTACAACCAATAGGAGTTCCCCAAATTTCCTATGGCGCTTGCAATGAATGTTTAATGCGGTTCGTCTTATTCCGGTGCACATTTGTCTATGCGCCTGACAAGACTGGCTGTAACACAGACGGGTAGCGCTATGTTGTACAATGTGAGATTAAAACAGCTGATTTGCTCCTATTTTGGCTTTCTGCTGTTTTTAGTAGGACTACATCAAGCCGAAGGGGCCGCCACAGAAATGGCAAACCTGAACTGGAAGCCGTTCGTCTATGGGGGAATGGCCTCAATTGTCGCAGAATTCGGTGAGTCTGTGCACCTGCTCTTTTTACATCATCATCATCTATTATTGCTCATTAATGGTTGCATAGAGCATGTCTTAAACACTTGTTTGTATCTTAAATGGATTGTGATAATGCAAATTAATATTTAATAGAACATAGCCTAGATATTTAGAATTTTTTTTGCATGTGCAAGAACTGATTGGATTGAAAGGGGTTTCCACGTTTTGACACACTTAAAATTAAATAATCTTAAGATGGTGACACTAAAAAAACATTTTTATTTATAGCGGTATTATAACTATTATTTGTTAAATCATTGACTGTTTATTATTGCTATTAGTTGCTGTGTTGAAAATGCTGTTATATAGATTTTGTTAGCTTTTATAGACTTTTACAGTATTTTATTTAGAAACACCACCAGAGACTTGATTGGTAATGCAAGAACACTCTTTTTCCACACAATATTGCAGTGCATATAAACATTATCTACTCCACAGTGTACAAAGAAACTAAAAGTGTCTGGGGTGGGATGTTAGATGAAAGTAAAAAAAAAAAAAAAAAAAGGCAGTATACATTTACAACTGAAGTTGATAATGGTACTAGTATGCATAATTACATATTCATACCCATTGATCTTTTATTTATTCATTCTTGCAGGTACGTTTCCCATTGATCTCACAAAAACACGGCTCCAGGTTCAAGGGCAGACGCACTGTATGGAGGTCCGATATCGGGGCATGTTCCATGCTTTGTTCAGGATTGGCCGTGAAGAAGGCATCCGGGCATTGTACTCTGGGTGAGTGCAGATTATTTGAATATTCGGAGTGACAGGAAATGCTTGATTTGTGGTAAAACATTTTTGTTTTACTTAGCATCAGGGTTGTGGTGTTTTTAAGATTTATATATACTTTCTGAAGCTCGTAGCTGTGTTCCCTTTTAAAGGCATATTTGCAACCAGTGATTTAAGAGGTTTAAATACAGCTGATAGCTGTAATAAACTCTAAATATAGATGATATTTAATTCGCATGGTCTGCACGGGTCTGTAGAGGAGCTGAGTCAAGTGAAACTGGCCCACTGCTTTGGCATGAGCAGACTGCAGTCGTTTGAGTTTAGCTTAGCCGTGTTGTCTGTGACACTGAGTATCATCTCACATATTAATGTGCTATTTCTTTTTTTTGATTTTTTCTTTATGACTAGAAGCTAGTCATAAAGAAAAGTCTTTTAGGTCTATGCATTTATTCTAATTTTTAATAGATATTTTGTTTCCACTTAAATTCAGCTTTTCTTGTAAAATCAACTGTGGTAAAATGTCCTACATCTGTTGAACTTTGCACAAACTTTGCATGTGTGCTTTGCATGATTTTGTCTTTGTGTTCTTGGCATAGCTTTGGGAATGAGTGAACATTTGACAAATTTTTGATGTGCAAATGTTAATGTTAATGGGGGGGGGGGACATCAATGGCCAATCCCAACATTGATACATCTGCTTATTAGTTATTGCATGGTCATGTGATGTATTTTAGTCTGTCACTTAAACCCTAATCTGTTTAGATGTACATTAACCCCACTATGGAAATTAAGTAAGCATTGACCTTGAAATCGTGCGCTTTTTATTCACAGAATTTCACCTGCACTCCTCCGACAAGCTTCCTACGGGACAA
This sequence comes from Enteromius unitaeniatus, assembly GCA_032359435.1. NCBI lineage: Eukaryota > Metazoa > Chordata > Actinopteri > Cypriniformes > Cyprinidae > Enteromius > Enteromius unitaeniatus. Next base: position 10,013,719 of record JAUMHI010000067.1, on the reverse strand, counting down.
TCAAGATTGGTACATACAACACACTGAAGAAACTGTTTGTTAGTCATCCAGAAGGTGGGTTTGTGGGATGAATTCTTTGATGCTGTTCATGGGGTACAAGATCTTTTTCATACAACGCCGCATTATAAGAATAGAACATCATGCTTGCCACTTGTTGATCTCTTCAGTGATGTCTAACTCTCAGTCTCAAAGTCATGGCGTTATATTTTTTTTTAACTCACCGAACCATATTCGTATGGGTTACAGTGTTGCTGTCCTGAAATTTGAGCAGTTTATTTGGGTTTTGCCAACATTGGCATCCGTCTCTGCCATGACACTTCGATGGCGTATAAATAGTCTAAACTGTAAAAAAAACTATGTATATTTTAATAATTGATAACCTACTAAGCTCTGTGAGATAACGAAGTGAATTGTCTGCAGAGAATTATCCACATGTTGAGTGATGCAGACTAGTCCCTAACATGTCAGACAGCATGATGTTAACATGTTGCACACAATTGCTTTATTCCAATATCTAATGAGCTGCCCAAAGAGGCAAAATGTATGTCAAAAATGTTTGCATAGATTAGAATAACAATACCGTTAACAACTCCAACTCTGAACTCTACTGAAATCAATGTCAATGCGTTAGTCAGGCATTCGTTTATTTGCTATGAGTAGTGTTTGTGCGGATATGCGCAAGTAATTGAATGCATTGCCTATGAACGCATTTCAGATCAGTCACGTGCAAGAATGCAAACCTTTTAATTAGCACACCCAACACCGTGAGAGACACTTTCAAGAGAACAATAAATTCTGTCTCTTATGTGTTAATCTGAGTTTGTCCTAACCGGCCATGATCACACTGTTTGTGTCTATTTCTGTGCTATAGCGACGAGTAGTCCTGCCCACAGTGACATTTTTTTGGATCAAGCTTCCTCTTTACATAAGTTTATTTTATAAGCATTTAATTTAGTTTTAGTTTTTTTAAGTTACTCACTTTACTGCACAAGTAACCAATTTGCATAGTGATCAGGGGCTACAATAGCAATGTCATATTTTCATTAGGATTCTGGATTTCAGATTTTAGCAGAACAGATTTGAATCCAAAGTGTATTTAATCTTGGTTTGTTTAGAACCTGATGTGTTAAAGGCAATGACTTGTAATGATTGATTTGTTTATATTTATTTATTATTGATTTATTGATTTTTAAAACTAGTGTTTTGATGCTAGTAATCAAGACTAAATTGCTGTATCGTAACTCGAAACGTGCAAATGAAAATATTTTAAAAGGAAACCTTAGATTTCTGTCCCTCAACCATCCAATCAACTTTGAAATGTAAAAGTATTGTGGTAATAACGTCTTTTAAAATGCTAATTTCGAAAGCCTCTAAATGAACATGATCAAGCATTTGCTGGAAAAACCTGCTGTATACACTTTACTACATTCCTTTTGTTTTATCATTCGAGAGTAATTTTCTAACCATCCCTCAGGTGCATGTCTTTTTGCTGTGAAATCTTGACTGATTTAAAAATCTAAATGTAAAAATAAGTGTTTGTGCTAAGGATCTTTCAAGATGAACATTTACTCAACTGCAGTTTGATTCTTCTACAAAAAAATGCTGTGTATAAATAGCCATGTTAAAATGTATCTCATACAACTGGCTTTTGAGGAATGATTATTTGTACTTCTCACAATCAACATTGTATTGCATTGTATGTTTTGCCCCAAAAATCAAAGCACCAGAACTTTATCATAAAACTAAACTTTTAAATGTCACTCTACTAAGACATATTATTCACATTATTGTGGTGTAGACTGACAACTAAAATGTTGTTTCTTTTTATGTTAGTGGTCTGCTATAATGTTATAACAATCTCATTGATTTGCATTACAAACTATCATACATATATATTGGTTTGTATTAAAATCCTTTTAACACATTTCATATGGGTTAATAGTCATTCAAAGAAATTGCTTTAAAGGATGAACAAATTAAATGTAAGCTTTTATTCACATAAACAGTGATCAGAGGACATGCGTAGAGCACGCTGAATCTTGTAAACAGAAGCTCAGATGTGCCTGCTTGACCTGTTTTGTCACCTGTGGCTGTTGCATTAGCTGCTGGCTTTTGACTAAGTAAATGGTATAATACACTAGAGACTTAACATAACAGGTTTTTAAGGAATGTTTTTTTATTTTAGCATTTAGCTCCATTTTGGATTGGATTCAACTTCATAACGCATAACACAATGCAACAAAATTAGACCCCATTTACCATCATTACGCCACAATCCCCAGCTCTACCAATACTGAATGTGTAGCCACCGTCACTAATGTGCGGGCCAAACAAAAGGTGCTGAAGCGGCAGGCAGATATGTCTCCAGCATTACCTTATCTGGCGCTGGCGCCAGCGGATTTCCATCTAACATGGTACAAAATCTTCTCCTCTCTGCAAACAGCATCTGTATTACTTGAATCCCTGCCAGTATCTGTATTACTTGAGTCTGAGAATGGCCACAGCTAGGCCAATGGTGGATTTTTATTGTATTGAATGAACAGGCTGTATTTAGGCTCTTCTGGCCAATTTCTGTTGCTTTCACTCAGCATGCTTTTTCCAAAGGATGTTGCCTCTTTGTGTGTTTTCTTTGGTATTCAAAGAATCTTGCTTCAGTTGAATAAATGTTCAAATATCACTAACACAATAAGCTATTTTTACATTTAAATGATTAGTGCTTGGTCGTTTTTTTTCTACCTTGTCTCTTGGTAATATTTCAGATTTAATATTGAATTGTTAAACTGGTTTTGTTAAAGTGTTTTTTTTTTCTTCTTCTTCTTTTTTCTTTAATTGAAGGACATTCAGGATCTAATGGCTTGAACAAATTTAATTCTGAATGAATCTACTTATTTATATTTCCCTCCCCAGATGAGACTATGGTAATTAATGTATTTTGTGGTGTGGTGTCTGGAGTTTTGTCATCCTCTTTGGCAAATCCAACTGATGTCCTTAAGGTAAGTAAAACCAAATCTTCATCTCCTTTAAAACCCATCACTACAAATGTTAGCAGAAATAATCCCAAGCGTTTTAATATAACTGAACTTATGCTTTTTTTCTGGTTTGAGTGTATTCATGTTTTTAGGTTGTTCTATATCTATTAGGTTTAACAGTTGTGTATTTAACTTTAATAATTAATAAAGCATGGTGACTTGTAGATAATTCTTACATAAAATAACCTCAGATTTGATTTTAAAATAAAAACTGTAGTGAGAGTCAGCTTTCTGTATCTTAAGGTTCTTTACAAACTTATATAATTTTGCTTGCTGAGACTGTCATTCATGCATTCATGTCAACCAAGCTTAATTACTGTAATGCTCTTCATTCTAGAATTAGCCGGTCGTTACTTGCACATCTATCAGTGGCACAGGACACTGCAGAATTGACTAATAACTCGGTCACAATGCTTTTTCAGATTCGCATGCAGGCTCAAGGCAGCCTGTTACAGGGAAGCATGATGTCTAATTTCATCAACATTTACCAGACAGAAGGCACACGAGGCCTGTGGAGGGTGAGTGCTTTCATTATGTCTGATCTTTCACATTGGCGGTGAGATTTTAAAATGCATGGCCATCAGTTGTTGGAATTGCGCCGTAGCATTCCCGCTTTTTAACTGCAACATATTCATGGGTTTTGCTGTTAAAATTGTGACTGTCTTTATTGTTTTCAGGGTGTTATACCTACTGCACAGAGGGCGGCCATCGTGGTGGGTGTAGAGCTGCCAGTTTATGACATCACCAAGAAGCATTTGATTCGTTCAGGCCTCATGGGAGACACTGTGCTCACTCATTTCATGTGAGCACCTTTATCAGCACTTGCTGTGTGAATTCAATGTTTGATGTGTTAATGATGCACAAAATTTAATGAGGTACGTGATCCATATTGTTTATTTAGATCCAGCTTTACTTGTGGTCTGGCGGGTGCCTTGGCCTCCAACCCAGTGGATGTGGTGAGGACACGTATGATGAATCAGCGTGTGCTTGCAGGTAACCCTATGTACAAGGGCACCCTGGATGGACTGATGCAGACCTGGAGAAACGAGGGGTTTTTTGCTCTATATAAAGGCTTTTGGCCCAACTGGCTGCGTCTGGGGCCCTGGAACATAATTGTATCCTTTAACAGTATTGACATTCATATTTTGATCCTTGGTTTTCTAGTATTTGTGTAGTCCAACCACTAGAGGTCAGCATATTACAACATAAGTTAACTGGCATTTTCACCCAAGCAATGAGCCTTTTGAGTTTTTTTTCTTTTTTGCTACACAAGTTAGTAGTTTTCTTTTCTCTTTTAACTGAAAGCACAAACCGTAATCCCCAGTAGAAAGTTAGTTGCCCTTAAAAGTGTTTGGATACTTAGGCCACAAAGAATGTACTAAGTGGGTTTAAATTAAAAGATTGGTTTACCCAAAATTTACTTACCAAGATAAGTAATTTTAGCTTTTAGCATTGTTATTTGCTCCCCAATGGATCTTTTGCAGTGAATGAGTCCAATAATAAATTAAGACATTTTTAACTTCATCAATTATCTCATAATCAGGCAAGAAACATGCACAATTAAATGCTGTTTACAAGCACAAATGGTCTAAAACAGTTCTAAACTACGGAGCCCCGCACATTGGAAGGGAATTGGTAAATCATGCTCACGATTTGGCCTACAAATTTTTTCCGGAATATCATGTGTGGGGGTGTCATGTCAGAGAAGAATGGAGTTTTCAGCCAATAAAAGCTGATGATCAGTGCCAATTAATTCCTGTCAGTCATAAAAGAACAGAAAACCTGTTTTCAGTGTTCACAGTTAGTTAGGTACCTATAAAAGAAGCATATCTTGCCAGCAGTGAATTCTCCTATAAGTGTCCAAATGCATTGAGAGGACACCGTTTTTACGAATACTCAGTCATTTACCAACAAACTATACTTCAGATGTTTGCATTTAATGAAGTAATGCAGACAATAAGTCAGTAATATACTGACCCTGATATACTGTGTATATATAATATACTGATACTGACACAAAATTTGGATATAGTGATCAATGAAAATCCTGAGAATTTTAGGGCTGGACCAGAATATTCGAATATTCGTTTGGTGGGTTGGCATTCGATTTAAAATTTTGAGATTCGAATATTCCCGCTTGAATATGAATGGAGAAAATTAGGCTGCTGTGCCACTAACACAGAGACCGCAAAAAAAAAAAACAACCATTGAGCAATATTTGAGAGACACTAGTAGTCGGGCCCACTTACATGGTGGAGGCAAAAAAAACTAGTATTTGTCTCAAAGATGAAGTTGACGATCCTGACTTGCCATCTGCTCAATGCATGCGCCTTAATGCCAGAATGCATTTTTATGGTTAAGCTCATAGCTAATGAAAGAGTTTTGTTTTAAATTTGAATTATTTAGTTTTATAGTAGCTTTCTAATCGTGTCTGAGGCAATTGCATTTCGGTAATTCTTTGTGCAGCGCTCCCTGTTCAACATCAGAAAGCGTATCCTGTTTGTTTTCTTTAAACGCTCGTTTTGTTGATAATGTGAGTACACATAAACTAAGCTTCCTTTACAGTTCCGGATGATATATTACTCTTACCTTTTATAAGCAAAAATTAAGTTTCACATCGCACAGGCGCCTCCATGTCCTGCGTGAATTATGAAGCCTGCTTCAGCTTTCACTCTCCACGCAAACGACTGCATATGCGCAGGTTAAACTAATATTGTGATATGGGTTCTCCTGGTTTCACAGACAAGGCTTAAGCTAGTCACAGACTAAAATGCCTGTTTGAGCTGTCTCAACTGAAAATATTCTGCTCTCACATATCTTAAAATATGTCAGCGTCATTGTCAAGATACACAGCTGTAATGTTTTCTTCCAAAGCATTTTTGTAAAGGTTGCTTAAATAGCTTAATTTAACTAAGGCCTAGTCCTGGCTTTAGCTAAAACATGTTTGTGAAACTGGGCCTTTAAGTTTTTATATCTATGGATTTTTCATTTAAATCGTGATGACTCGAGAAGGTTAAATTGATCTGTCTGCCGCTTGGTCGTTACTTTAAAAAACAAAAACTTGAATTTAACAAAAAGTGTTTCAAATCTATTTCTAAACTAACTTTATAAATGAAAGAAACGAAAATAAAAGTAATCATTTTGCTATTAAAAAAGACTTCTGTCGGATTCGGACCAGTAATTCTGATGAGCTGTGGTACAAGGTTCGGATGAGGTTGTTAGGAATTTTTGCAGGGAATGTTTGTTTTATTTAACATTTTTATTTAGTCTACTAATTTAAATGTATTATTTTACTGATTTATGGTGGCGTTTTTGTGGCTGCTTGTTCACTGACGGAAGTGCTAAAATAAACAGGCACGTTTGTTAATAATATTTGAGCCTCATTTATTTTGTGTTTCAAAATTATATAAAGGCTCTATATATATATATATATATAT
>JAUMHI010000067.1:9966310-10007153 GCA_032359435.1 Enteromius unitaeniatus | reverse complement strand
TTTGTTTCAAAATTATATATAGGCTATATATATATATATATATATATATATATATATATATATATAATTATAAAAATCATATATATAGGTCTATATACACAAATATATTTATTTATTTATTTATAAATAAATGTATTACTGTGCCATTTTTTTGGTCTTCTTTTATTTAAATAGCCTCCCTTCGAAGCTCTAAAAGTGGTATTCGGACCAGCCCTAGAAAATTAGCAGTTCAGTTTAGAAAGTGAGTCTGATCAGTTTTTGAACCATGTTTGTGTTTCTTTTCATCAAAAGAATCCACTAATAAGTGTCAGTCTTTTACCAATCAGACTGGTTGAGCTGTGTAATTGTGTTTTCTTTACATTAAAAGTTCAAACAAGTCATTTGTTTATGAATCGAAATACAATGGGCGAATTGTTTATTTTTGTGTGCAGCCCCAACACATTCAATACAAGTGGTGAATTCAGGGAAATATGATTTACGAGCGCCACTGCTGAAAAACACACAAAACCCTGAACCTTGCTCCAGGCACAAAATTCATATTGTGACATGATGAATGAGTTGACTATACAGAGTCCATGATTTTCTTGTTATCCTTGACTTAAGTTTCAGTTCTTCATCACCTTTGAGCAGCTGAAGAAGCTTCCATTGTAGAGGTTGTGACTTCACCGAACTCTGTGTGTATGCTTGTGTGTGTCTGGGGCTTCTGTCCTTCAGCATTCACCATCCCTTCTCCATCGCACACCTAGAAGTATTTTTATTTAAGAACATTTCATTCTTATTTGCATTGTACATACTTGACCTATTTAAACACTTGGTTTTGCACCTAAATGCTTTATTTTTCACTCCTGGCAGCTATCTCGTCCGACAGCGCCATGTTCACAGGCCCAGTGGTCTTTTCATAATATATTTTTGGTGAGCTAGAAGCTAGTGAATATTTGAGGTAAAGGGCTATAGCGAAAACTGGAAACCACCAGGCATAGTTTATCCACATTGGCTTGAGAGTTTGGCATTGTAGCATAGTGCTTTAATGTTACTAAAAACGAATCCGCCATGTGGGGGATGTAAAGCGATAGTTTAGTGTAGAATTGAATGCAGTTGGTGAATATAAGCAGGGATATTTGAGGTCCATGCACTCCAAATTAGATATTGTCCTTGTAATTTCAAATGCTCGCATGTAAAAACGGCTTCAGTGATAAGCATGTATTTTGTTTCATCTGTCGACTGCAGATGTGATAGAAATTGCCCATGTTGCAAACTTCTAGACAGCCCAAATTAATACCAAAGGAACTAGTAAGGAGTGATGTGGCCTCATATCCTGTATCTTAAAGCTCAGTGGGCATTCATAATAAAACGCAAGCAAATTTCAGTGTAGCTCAATTCTGTTGTTGCATTTAATTCAGCATTGCACAGAAATTCTGTTACGCTTGTTTCATAAGGCCCAGTGCGCACAAAGAGCTTCTTTTTATCCCATCTTATGCTTGAACATGCACCGCATTCTAAGCACTTGTGACATTGCACAAGCTTTTATTGTTTTTTGTTTTGTTTCTTTGCTGTGACATCTTTATTGCCATGTACATTTGCATGTGTGTATGTAGCGTGTGTGTACTTGTGTTCTGAGAAGCACATGTTAAATGTCAAATATTTTGGCAGCCGTCAAAGTGTGTAAATACTGCTACTGTACGATAGAATAAAATATTAGCATTATAGGGTTTTTTTTTTTTGTCAATTTTAAACCGGATTTTGTGGAAAAGGGTGTCAGTAGCATTTTTGAGTGCTTGCCTTTTTGCCAAAGTGTACATGTATTAAACCAGAACTGCACTGATGTTGCTGGTTTTTTAAAAGTGACACATTATTATTGTTATTACTGGGAAAGTACTGTTACATATTTATCATTGTATGTCATCATATTTCAAGCCTTACCACTTCCTGCTTTTATATTTATGCCTTTGCCTGGTTGTTTTATGCCTCAGTGTGCTAGCCAAACACGAAGTGTTGTACTTCTGCTATAATTTACTATCTATATTGTTCATAACCTTTAAAATGCAAATCAAACTGTACTGTAAACTTCTAAGCAAACAGTCTTGCTTGGGTTATATGGACAAGCTGTTCTTCATATGACTTTAAGGGGACAAGTGTACAAGGGTTTAATGTATGTAATGTCTGGGATATTCAGGGGTTTTCATGTTTGTTATACTTGCGTCCAATTTTTCCCCCCAGAACATTTGGCTTTTGCTAGATTGGTGACTACAGCATGGTGCATGATTTATTCCTCTCTAAATAACTTTGAAAAATGCTTATTTAATTATGTGCAAAGACCAAGAACCACATTAACCCATGTGCCAGTGTTCATACTGTTAGTAAATCACAAATCATAAGGTTAAGAATCCTTTTTCCCAAAGTTTTGAAATTATATATTTTTTATTTTATTTAAGAGATTCTTTTGTGTAGAAGTACATTGTTCGTATTTCTTCATTTGGATGTATAATGGAAATCGGGATGGATTTTCTGACATCACTGTTGTACAATGAGAGAAATTAGAATGTATTACCCAAACAGTTCATATTATATTATGTAGTAAATTTCTTCTCCAGCACTGCTTTTTTTCCCCCAAACACGCAGCAAAACCATTGATGCATTATATAATTGCTTGAAATTACCAATTTCTCTGTAATCCACTCTTTCGGTTAATTGTCTTTGGTGAACACAAACATTATTTATCTGTTGCTTGAATAGACAATGAATTGTATCAAGAATGCCTTTTTCTTTTGTGGATGGTTTGAATTATTTTGCTTTGTCTAATGTAACTGTGCACCCTGACAATAAATACAATGTTCACTGAGAGTTGTTTGTTATAGGTCCTTTTAGTTTTATTGAGGGATGGGAGCAAACAATGATATAACTTTTTTTTTTTTTTTTTATTATACAACAACATGATTATTGTATTTAACTTTTATTTATATATTTGTATATAAAATATAATAGCATTCAGGTTTAGTAGTGAAAGTGCATGCAAGATTTGATTTAAAAAAAGTGATTAATATTAATAATAATAATAATATATTAACATTCTGCAATCAGGAAATAAAAGAAAAAATGCACTTTCATACTAAATGTTTAGAATGCTTCTGTGTTCATGAAACATCATTTTACCCTTAAAAGTTCTCATAAATGGCAACAGAAGTTTCTCTTAAAAGCTGTTTATTAGGCTGCTGAGGAATAGAGAGAAATCTTAGGTCAAGAAAAAGAATGGGGTCCTCATTGCTATGAACGATATTAACTAGTTTAATATACCCAAAGTAATTGATAAGGGATAAGTATCTGTCAAACAATGTTGAACCTTGAATGTTTCAATGATTTTTGTTACAACAGTGATTTTTATGTCTAAGGTTTCACAAAGCAATTGAATAAAGCTATGTTAAGAATCCTGTGCAGCAATCATAGTTACAGTGGTAATATCATGTCATTTTAAGTGTTTTACGTGGCAGAAGTCTTACACTTAAGCTTGACATATATAAAAAAGCATATCTTCTTGTATGTCTTCAAATACCATACATGCAGCCAGAACTGCTTAACTAGTAAATGTGCAATATTATGAAAGGAGAAAAAAACGGTAATTAATTTCTTGTTTTTGTTTTTATGGTAGCCCTTAGAACAATGTGGGACGGGGGTAAATTGTAATCCCAACAAACACGAGCTAATTACTGCTTTTGGCATCATGTGAGCAAGTTGTCTTGTGACGCAGTCAAACATGTTTTGAGAAAGAACTGAATGTGTAAATTACCATCCAGATATAATTGAATAACTAAAGAGTTTAAGTTACTGACTTGCAGAAAGCTCTGTAAGAGTATTAGAATGGGAGCACTGTCTAGGTAAAATAGATAACTCGAAAGATTTTAATGGAGCCACAGTATACAGGTGAAAAACGTCATCGCCTCACCTCCTCCCTTTGGTTTCGTTTCAGAAACTTGGATATTTGAGCTGAGGGAGGAGTATTTAGCAAAACACGCCTCTTCTTATTTATTCAACTTCACTGGAGAGACTTCAGGAGTCGGCCAGCGGTACGCCAACTTCACCTAAGTTAACTAATTTTTATATCGATGGTATTTCATCTTTAATTTTCTGGACTTCCACAGCCGCAGAAATGACTCTCCCATACTCCCAAAGCGTAACGACACTGAAGACAGTGACCGTCGCGGAACCGAGCACACAGACTGTCCTGACATCCAGTCCTGTCGGGATAAGCGAAGGGTCGACGACTTACCGGACGGTAAACCTCGCGGGAGCTCAGCTACAGCCGGTCCAGTATATTAACAGCCAAATGGAGGGGAACGTGATGTACGGGGGGGCACGTTATCTGGTGCCTGTGCAGCAACGGCCCGCGGAGTCCTACGTGTACCTGAGCCAGGCGCCGCGCGTCATGCAACAGATGTACGTACAGAACGTTCAGCCCGTCAGCGTCGGCAGCGTCAGCAGCCTCGACGAAACCGATATGTACAGACAAATAGTGAGTGTTCATTCTTATTTCTTCCTTTTCCTTGTGTGTTACATTTGTATACAGATCACTAAAATGTAATTGACTTATTTGACTTATTAATATATAGTATTCACAAAACATTAGGAGTAGAAAACATTACCAGAACTGGTAAAAAAAATGTTGTTGACGGGATGCAGTCGTGTCAATACAGCTGTATCGAAGTTAAATATCAGCACATAATGTAGTTCAAAAGTTTTAGGTTTCTTTAGCGCCCCCTATGATCTGAAGTTGACATAAATACCATTAAAAGTTTTATGAAATCTGGACATTGCGCATGCAAGATACAGATCAATTAGCTATTATGGGCTTCCGCTTATATCAATATATATAGGAAAAAAGTCAGGCTACTGTACTGAGAGGTGTGTGAAGATGCAACACTGCAAAAAATGCTTTCTAAGAATAGATTTTTTGTCTTGTTTCCAGCCAAAATATCTAAAAATTCTGAAATCAAGAAGAATTTTTTAGACAAGAAATATTTTTTGTCTTGTTTTTAGAAAACAACAAGCTACAATTAAGTGAGTTTTTGCTTAGAACAAGCTAAATAATCTGCCAGTGGGGTAAGCAAAATATTCTTATTTCAAACAGAAAACAAGATTATTTTGCTCACCCCATTGGCAGGTTATTTTGCTTGTTTCAAGTAAAAACTCACTTAATTTTAGCTTGTTTTTCTGAAAACAAGACAGAAAAATCCTTCTTGATTTGAGAATTTGTATATATTTTGGCTGGAAACAAGACAAAAAATCTAGTTTTAGAAAGTGAGCAAATTAATCTCTAAAAGAAAAAAAACAAAACAGGAAAGCATCCGTGCCATAAAAAGCATGTTTTGATTGCATTGCTTGCATTGATGTATCGTCCGCCTTATCTGATATGAATAGCAATCATATCTGACAAAACTTTTGTAACATTTTTAAAAAAACATTTATTTAACAAGTGAATCAACAGCATACAACAACAAAATGCATACATTTCTTATATGCATCTCTTGTTGTTATTTATTTATTTAGGGGGGCAGTTTTGATTTTGACATTCACATCAATAAGACTGGTGTGCCTGAAACCGTCAGATTCTTCTGTGCAGAGCCAAATAGAACATATAGAACCAATAGAACTTATATATATTGTAGCTTTAAATAATTGCAGAGTTATAATACATTTTAGCTGTATTGCTCCACAATTGCTGAATTGATCATCCTGCTGTTTTGCTGTTTATAGGCTTTATTGTTAAATATGGACTTTGTTCATGGGTTCTGTTTAGTTTTCTAATGTGGCCTTTTTCTAGAAATTATTTGTTTTACATCGAAATTTCTGTGATTGCTTGAAAGTGTTTTAGTGACACACATCAGATTAATACATACTAACTTAAAGACACTACATGGCACTACATACAGAAGCCTCATTTTTTGCTTTGGTCATTATAACCATTATAACACGAACAGTGAAATGTAAAGTATAAATGTAAACCCGCTTTATGAGCAAAATGCAGGTCAATGGCTGTTCTTGAATATTCAAATATTAATGTTTATACAAATATACAAATGTTTTTTCCCCTTTGTATTGTGCCTCTTATGTATGTTGTTTAACTGTTTAAAAGTTAGCTGAGAAGGCTGTAATATGCTACTTAAAATCAGGTTCTGCTGTGGCAATTAACCCCTAGAAAATACCACACCCTGGTATTAATCAGTCTTTTTTGTGGGCGATAATTGTAATACATGTCGTTGTTGTTTTTTTGGTCAACAAAGTTAATGTATTCTTACTTGTGTAAAAAGTCTTGCGTGTTAGTACAATACTTGTATTTGAGAAGCCCTTATTTATTAATGTTTTCTTCTTCTGTATCCAGAACATAAATGGACAAACAAATGTCTTCAGTCAGGTATCCAGTCCAGTCAAAAGCCCTGAACCATCTGAGGTAATGAAATTCCGCTTACTGCGTATGCAAACAGGTACATAATCAGTAACATTTAGGGCTGAAAACTGTTTGTAGGTATTCATATGGTTAGCACACAAGCACACACACATCTAAAGCAACCATTGACTTGACTTTCATGCCTGTACATGGAATACTCAAGGCACTGTATTACACACACTTTCCTCTGGGTTTGTACATGCCTCTGGCCTCTGATCTAAGCTGGGAGAACAAGCTTTAATGTTACCCAGGCTTTAGTGTGTGTGTGTGTAGTTGCACGCACATGCTAATATGACAACAATTTATGCGTTAGAGCACAAGTGCAGTACCTGCAGGGTTTAGGGTGTGTCTGACAGAAAGAATGGACTCAGTAATTCCCAGAGGAGATGGAGTGTTAACGCCCATTTAGATCGGGTCTGACAATAGTCATAATATTGCAAGGAAAGTGTTAGGGGGAGTAACCATTTAACGCAACTGTTAATGTCAACCAGCCTCCAGGTGATAAGAAGATGACAGGTGAATGTTGGAAGAGCTTAAATGTGTACTTCCAAACAAACACATTGCTTCATATAACAAAATATGAATTAACACTATCACACTATTACAGTTTTTCAAAGTTAGTGTGCTTTTTGTTATTAATTAAAAAGACAACAATGTCAGTAAAGATTATATTTGAGATATAAATTAAGATGTGAATTAAGTAGCGCTGTTAAATGATTTACATGCCTACATGTAAATATTTTTAAAATATATGATGTATGTGTGTGTATATAAATGATAAATATGCACAACACACACACATATATTATGTGAACAAAATGTTTGTTTTGGATGCAATTAAGTGCTTAATTAGTTGTTTGACAGCATTAGAAATGAATTAAATATTACATGTGGACAGGATATTTTTTATAGTAAATAATTTCCATTCAAGATGTAAGTTTGTTAAATAATGCAAAATATAATTTGTATTTATTTTTTAATAAAATATCATTTTTTTTATTTATTTTTTATAATTAAACATTTCAGCCACAAAATTGAGACATTTCTTTAATTGGTAAAGTCTTATCACTGTACAAATTTGAGCATAATATGCAGCAGAAGGCGGTTGCGTTTATTTTGTAAGTTGTCAGGTTTCTATCAGCTTTATATTTAAGATGGTCTGTATAGGTGTTGAAACTTTGTTCTGTGGGTTAAACAACGGATGTGCAGATAGTGTGTTCCATGTAGGGTTGAGTCATCATCAGTCTTTCATACAGCAGTTTGAAAAGCATTACACGCAATGATTAAAAGAGGGCTGTCATAGGGTTGTGCTTGCAGACATGCTGGGACAGGAGTTGGGAGCGTATCATCAGCTTCAAGTTTCGTACACATAGGCGGATTTTATTGTAATTAGGCATCTTGCTCTCAGACAGACTTGGGTTGTCTTAAATTTTAGGTACGCAATAAGAGATAGCATTGAAGGCTGGTCAGGAGTTTCACATGATGTCATTCTGATGTCATTGGTCTGACATGGACCAATGGACTTGAGTTCCTGAGCATTTCTTGAGAAGAAAGTGTGATGCATTACTTTATGTGAGGTTTGGGTTATATTGAAATACTGTGCAAGAATTATAGCGATATTGGCTTTGATTTAGTTAAGCTGAATGTTTAAAGTACTTTTTACATTGCAATAAATAATCCAGTATTTATGTACATTTGAGTATTTCAAATAAGTCTCTCGGAAATTAGGATTTGAGCTGATGAGTGGAGATTTTTAAGGTGACTTTTGTCAGGAATGTATTAAATGTGTGCCGCAAAAATGCTATTTAATGTGAATAAATAGATTTGCATTTAGCTGAGAAAAGTGTTACTGAATCTACTAAACTGTTACTGGAGTAGTGGTATTCTTATTATTTTTTAGTTATACATTTGTATAATGTTTTTTAGTTTTTCTCTGTATTTAAATGTATTTAGCCTGTTTCCTTTAATTAAAACACATTTAGAAAGGCTTGTTTACACGATTTAATACATTATTAGTCAGACCTAAAGAGTCGGATCATTCAGAACTTATTTAAAACTTTGACTTTTTCCCATGATTTGACTCCTTGACAGCTCATAATTTCGGTTTGACTCTTGCAAAACACTGACTTTGAGCTAAATATGAATGCAAAACCCTGTTAACCTTCCATGTAATAGAGAAGTGGAATTCCAGTATGTAAAATATCATTATTATTTACCATGCATTTGAACTGGCTGTTTTAAATTCCCAGTAGAATTTTAAGTAAATTGTCTTTCATAATCAATCTGAAGGAACCAGGATTACTTGATTATAAAAAAAAGCTAAAGGATTTAAAGGGATTTATTTTATTTCATAAGTTTGAAATTATATTTACCCTTTTAATGTTGTATAATGCTTAAAAACGTAAGTGCCTTCGTTTCTTCAAATGTTAAAAGTATCTCTCTCCAATGGCTTCCTGTGGTCAGACGCAACTTGAAAATTGAGCTTCTTCTTCTTTTCACTGTAGACCAGAGTAATGACCTGCTGTTCTTACACTGGGACAGAGAGGCTTTTGGCTCACACATTGACCCATTTTTGCAGACAGTAAGGTACTGTGAAAAGCCAAAGCCAGAAAGGAAATACTGTCACAGGTTTATTGGTAATGGTTGTTTTCATCCAGTTTCTACTCATAATTCATGGGAATATACTTATCAAAAGATAAGATAAAACAGTTATAAGATATAACTGTTTGTTCAGCTTTATATAAAAGTGGAAGGACACTTAGGGCCTACAATTCCTAATTTCTGTGTAAAAATGTGCACAATTTTGTCAGCTCAACTAAAATCTAAATTTCCAGAACTGGTTTTTAAAAATGTAATGACCATTAAAGTTTTTACAGCTTTTGATATCCAACATACTTGTGTGAACGGATTTGGACTTTACATATACAATACATTTGATGCAAATTATGAATCAAATGACAGCCCTGATTTAAAGGCCAAGTACACAGTATTTTTCATATCTTTATTAACATGGTGGATACATCAAATGTTTGGGAGTTAAGTTTTTTGCATGGACCTGATGTAATGTTTATTTTAGAATTACAGATTGCAATAGCATTCCTGTGCAGAGTTAATACTGTGGGAAGCGAAGTTACAGCATTACTACCGAAAAATTTGCATTTAAGAGAACGTTCGGGTGAACTGGAATTAATCCCAGAAATCTTCTGTGTACTGACTCTTGCTATAACTCATATTTTATTTTTAATGCATGCTCTTACTCAGTATGCATAAGTGAGAATTTGTGTTTGAACTGTTTTGGTGATATTATTAGAAACAAAATTATTAGAAACTAAAACCAGAAGCAGCACTAAACTCTTATTATGTGCCCTTGCTAGCTGTGTGCAGAACTTGCTGCGACTTGTCAGACACTAAAAGTAATGTCCAAAGTGCGTTTCAATCATTGATTATTTCTTATCTTTCTAATCTCGTAAGAACACACCCAAACACAATCTTTAATTTACACAACTCTACATTCACTCATGCACAGCTAATCCTGTAAAAATCACAAGTTCAGTAATATGCGCAACTGTTAACAAAGTCAGCTCATTGTTGTTGCAGCTTCAAACCGGTTTTTGCACGGTGGCCTCAGTAGTGAGTCCACGCAAACACACACCCAGTTAACACAGTCACTGCTGTTTTTTCTCTGCCACAGAATGTGTGGAATGTTCTTAAGGACTGACACACCCGCTGTCAAAAACTCTTTTGTGAGAGCTCTCTAAACAGATGCTAACGCCTGCAAACACCTGGACAAGTTACTATATTCCAAAGTGCTTCTGCTGCGCTGTTAAACCTGCACTTGTTTTTATTGTGACAGAACAGGTGTGGGATGCATGCTCCAGTTGCTGGCCCCGCAGGTTGCTTATTCCAACAAAAAAGCAAAAATCTTGAAAAAATCTTGAAAATCTTCACAAATGTACTGATTGCCACTGATATGGGGAACAAAAACTGTAAAATAATGAAATTAAAATGCAGTGATTTTGTAATTGTTTATTTTTTGATGAGAATAACTATTGAAAATAATAGAAGAAAAAGCTACAATTCAAATTAAACATTTCCTAAAATGCAATGCAAATGAGGCATTATCTCATTAAATATGCACTATTATGCATACATTTCCGGATCACATAAACTCAAAAAGTGGATTTTGGATGTTTTATTTCCTCTAGTGTGAAACAACAGAAAGGCCGAAAAGCCCCAAATCTCCAAATTAATCAGTACCTGAAAAAAATATTTTGCCTTTATTAATTTCTAAAATCTTGATTTTGGGGTGAAATATGATCTGAGATCTGAGATCAAGGAAAGATGTATCAGAATCATAGAGTAATGTCATATGGGTAAATTACTTTTGAGAAATAAGATCTCATGTAGTGTCAGTTCATTTATAATTCTGGATGAAACTAGACCCTGAGTGAACCCTAAGTAGTGATTCTCTCTCACGGATGAGAGAGAGAATCACTATTGTGATTCTATCACTATTGTTGTCCCATAAATCATTATAAATACTACTTAAACGCCGCTAATGCTTTTAGAATGCAAAAACATCAATCATTTTGAAACACTAGGGATAGGGATATTAACTAGGGATATTCACCTAAATATATATATATATATTTTTTTTAAAGAAAAACTTTCACAGCTTTATATATTATCTAAGGTAAGGTAGGCAATTTTGGAGAGGCTAGCAATGGCAAGCTAGCTTTGAAAACATAAGATACCACTCTCCCGGCAAATCACTCTCCAAAGCCACGCCTCCTCCAAAACACATGAACATGCAGACCAGAGGTTAACCAGTGACACGATAGCAGCATAGATTACTTCATGGTGAGAAAACATTATAAAGGGCATAATGTTACAAAAATAGCTGCTTCCGTTCACACTCAGTCTGCAATAGTGTAATGCAATACTCTGATGACATATCATGTCTGTGTGAAAAGGGTGTAAAAGGTATGCAAATATATCTGTTGACAATCAAGGACGAACCGAGGGATGTCAATGGATCAACATTTTATGATCCTGTGCCTTCCATAGACATGATAAAACAGATATGAATACGTAAATACATTTAAACCACCAAACTTGCTTTTTGGTTATGAAGAGACTTCAAAACAGCATAACAAAAATGTTTTTGAATTAAATCACTTACCCTGCCTTTAAAAGAGAAGAGATCTTTGACAATAGAAATAATGGAATTTCTTTGAACAAAACATGACTTTGTTGAGATGTTTTTTATTTAATTGCAGAATGTACTGTAACTCTGTATAAGTTGGGTTGCATATTTAAACTATTATTGTGTAACCCTCATTAAACATTAAAACATCATTATATGCTGTAAAGCTGCTTTTAAACATTTTGTCTTTTCAAAAACACTATACAAATACATTTAGGTTGACTTTGAAAAATCAGAGCAATGCAGATAATTAAATATTTTTAAATTTTTAAAAATGCATATATCGGCTGGTCATGCCGTGAATTTCCGCCGCTTATGATGCTTTCTAGCAGATGACGATGTTTAGAATGCGGAATTTGCATTAAGACCCTTCCATCAATAGCTTCAGTAGCTGCATGAGCCAAATTCTTTTGCCACTCCCCAGTATTTATGGTCCACTCATTTCTCGGCATGTAGTATTGTTTTCTGCTTTTAAGAGTTTTGCTAGAGAATTCACTCAGGAGTGATTCTTTGAGGTGTGAACTGGCTGATGTCTCTCGCTCACAATCAAGTGTAAAGAATTTAACACATACTTGAAAAAGTTAAACCTCATATCTAAGCATACATAGACAGAGGTTATTGCCTTCTTGTGAAATTTCCTCTATTTTGACCTACTGACTGTTATGTAAAAATCAAATTTTGCATGTTTCAAGGAAGAATAGTGTTGATCCTTTAGCTAATTTGTTTGATTTGATTAGTAGGTAAACTTACACCAACTCAACTCCCACTCAAAATATCCTGTTCATCCTTTATGCCTTTTCCAGTCGGAGCTGGTGGAGACATCAAGCATTCGAGAGGAAATCATGGACCTGAGAGAAATAAAGAACGGTCTTTCTGAGATTAAGACAGAGGTTATAGATGTGGAACCGTTCACCAAGATGGACAACCGCTTCTTTGGTGAGCTTCTTGCTGAGGTTTACCGCAAGAACTCTGATATTCACACCTGCATCTCTGAGCATGTGGCCAAGATTCGCGGAAGGTAAAGAATTTATTTTTAATTATTATTAATAATCTAACAAATTCTTTAAAAAATGGGCATTTCGTAATAAATACATTTTTGCAAGCTATTTATAAAATGTCATCCTTCAGTAACAATATACTGCAGATGTAGTTGTGCTGTGTAAATTTCGTGTTTCATTCTTAGCGAATTCCTCTCTTTTTTAAAGATTTGCATGCAGATAACCCTAAGCAACCATTAACCCTGTCAATCTAGATGATTAAAGACTTCGCACATATTGAGTAAACTTGTTACAGATCATTATCTAAAATGAAATCTCATCTGTTTACTTAATCTACAGTCACTTTCACAAATGCCTTATTAGAGTGATAAAAACCTGAAACACCTACACCTTGTACAAAATTGTCCAAAACTGCAATGCTTAATCCAGAGATAAATGGCAAGTTAAGAGTTTCTGTACTTGAACACATTGGAAATGATTGTGAGAACAGCAACACCTCTAGACGCCTCTGCTTTAAGGCTCTTTTTTTTTTTGACTCATTCATATTGTTCTTTGTCTCTGCAGGAAACACCTTCTGGACCCCACCATTGACTATAAGGTAGGGAGTGGCAAATCGTTCCATTCCTGTGGAGTTGGCTGAAGGTTTTCCATGTTGCATAAAGGATTTCAAGTTTCAGTTGGTTAATTCTAAACCTTAATGTTATCATTAGCAATGAAATTTAGTCAATGACATTAATATCACTTTAGAATTTTTTTGACATTTGCTCGAAAGAAAAATAAAAAGAGAGAAGATTAAAATGCAGTTTATGGAAATAGTAACTTCAGTGCACATTCTCTATAATGAAACTCTTTTTACATTTCATTTTTTTATATTTTTGTTTGGACATAAAGTAAAAACCTATCAAGATGATAGAATTGTCTTGATATCCAACCCGAAGTCCTGAAATTTAGGGATATTTTTAAAATGTCAATAAATCACATGAATCAATATTTTATTCAACATATATAACATAACAAATGTTTAAACTATAAAATATTACAATTTTAAGCACAAAGTGAGCTTTCAAATTTGATGCCTGCTACAGGTCTAAAATGTGTTGGCATGTTTACCATGGTGTAGCATCACCTCTTCATTTCTAAACAGTTTGAAGACATCCGGGCATTGAGGTTGGGAGCTTTGGTGTTTGAATTTAGTCCCATTTTTGTCTGATATAGGTTTGTGGTTATCTTTGATGTATGTTTTGCTTAATGATGCACCAAATGTTCTCTGAAAGTGAAAAATTTGGACTGTAGGCAGGCCAATTCAGCACCCAAACTCTTTTACTAAGCAGCCATGCTACTGTAATAGCTGCAGTATGTGGTTTTGCATTGTCCTGAAGAAATAGACATGATCTAAAGGGGATCATATGTTGCTCTAAAACCTTTATATACCTTTCAGCATTAATGCCTTCCAAAACATGCAACGATTATAATGAACAATTATAACACGCAGGAAGGTCTCCCTTCTCCTTAACCCAGAGGACACAGCATTTGTGATTCGTGCACTGTAGATGAGATTTACAAATCCTTTGCAATTTGACGTTGAGGAACATTTGTCTTTTTTAAGTATTCCACAATCTTTTTACGCACTCTTTTTTCTGATTGGAGAGCCTCAGTCCATCTTTATTTCTGAGACAACACTTTTATAGCAAATCATTTTACATACCTGATGTCAGTGAACTTAATTAGTTGCTAGATGTTCTCCCTGCTGAATCTTTTAAAATGTATTGCTTTTTCAACTTGTTTTTGAGACCTGTAGCAGGCATCAAATTTGAAATGAGCTCATTTAGTGGATGAAAGTGTCAAATTTCTCATTTTAAACATTTGTTATGTTAACTACGCTCTACAGTGAATAAAATACTGGCTCACGTGATTTGAACGCTTTTTAGTTAGAATTTTATTAAAATGTAAAAAATGTCCCAACATTTCAGAAATTCGGGTTGTCATAATAAAGAAAGAATCATCATTTAAATGTAATTGTTGAAAAACAAAGCTTAGTATATAGTGCATTTTCTTTTTTGTCTATTTTTTTTATAAAGTTGTTAAACTTCTCACACTAAAGTTGTTAAACCCATATCTATGTGTGTGTGTGTGTGTGTGTGTGTGTGTGCAGGTGGAAAAAGAAGAAATCGAGAGTCTCATTCCTAAAGGAGTGTCCGAACTGACTAAGCAACAAATCCGCTACCTGCTGCAGGTGAAAGCTTATAGACACATTATGAATGCCTGCCTTGCCCACTTCGACTCAGATCCACCCACCTCCCGTACACCCCACCCTCAGACTCCTCTCCTGAGAGCAATAGATCATTCATTTACAAGCCTGTCCCAGGAACGCATGTTCCTTCAGGCACAACGGAGCATCACAGTTGTTTTTATTGTTTTAAATAGGAGTACAATAAAAATAGATACCCACACATACAGCTCATTTGAAAAAGTTTTTTAACAAAACAGATGTGTAACACATTCAACTTAGTTAGTTAAAGGATAATTGCTGTCATTGTTTTATGTGTTTTTTTAAACGATCCCTAAATTAATGAAAGAGCAATTATAAATTAAAAAACACTTTCTTCTTTCTCATTTAGACTCGTATGACGGCTGATAAGACCATGCGTCTGTTGATGGCCACGTTCAGCAGTCTGCGAGAGGAGCTAGTGCATATGCAGGATGATCTGAGGGTGAGCCGTTCTACCACTAAACCAACCCACAGCCTCCTGACCTGTAAAAACAGTTCCCAGTTCCCATTGAAGATGTGGTGATGAAATACATCAGGTTCTGCCCCGTGGGCGTGCGTTTGT
This sequence comes from Enteromius unitaeniatus, assembly GCA_032359435.1. Classification (NCBI taxonomy): domain Eukaryota; kingdom Metazoa; phylum Chordata; class Actinopteri; order Cypriniformes; family Cyprinidae; genus Enteromius; species Enteromius unitaeniatus. The sequence continues at coordinate 9,991,682 of JAUMHI010000067.1, read as the reverse complement.
TGTCCAACCCAGCTTTCAGCTGACCTTGCCTTTTTTTCAAGGTGTGATGCGTGTATAAACAGATTCAAGGGCATGATGTAACACGTACACGTTAGGTTAGCTTCATTTTGTTTTAGTATTTGCTAAAATATCATGAATGGGAAAATGACAAGACTTCTTGTACACATGTTGTTTTTGCAAGTACAAATTATTATTATTGTGGTATATCACAAGTATATCACAGAAAGCCAACCTGCTTTGTTGGTACAGCAAGGGGGTAATTCTTTCAGGGCTTTCATTTCCTGTTTGACTGAACAATGCTTCTGCTCGGTTAAAACGTAAACCACCGAGTCTCTACGTGCACATCTTTTCAGTCAGTAAGCCAACATGGTGTGGCCAACAGCTAGTAAAGACTACAGCAACTACGTCACTAATTATTAAACTAATTATTCAATCACTTAAATAAGTTAATTGCTTATAATAAAGCTTAAACTATAATCTGGTGATTGAGCAATATAGAAGTACACTGAATGCACTGTGCACATATACATGCTTAAATGTATGACTAGGGCTAAACAATTATGGGAAATTTTTTATTTTTTTTAGCAGTGACATATGCCTATAAAATACTGCTACTAATAATAGTAAATAATACATCTTTTTTTATTACGATTATTACTACTAAATTAAATAATACATTTTACTATTGTTTATGACTAAGGCTGAAAGCTTTTTGGAAAATCTATTCCCTTCTCTTTAGTTGACAGCAGCAGGTTTAGAAGTGCTTCTTATTTCAGGAAGGGAGATTGTTGGCACATGTTGGCTTCCCAAATGCATGCTATAAGCAATTCCAGCTCAGAGCAGATGCAAAGATGATTTCAAGTGAAGCAGAATATACTGTGAACTACTGTAAGCGGCTCACATTGATGACTCTAAAGCATGCAGAATATATATTAATGTAGCCTGTGCGATTTGATAATCCAACCATTTCACAATTTTATTTTATTAATCATGCAACTTTAATTATTAAAGGCTAGGTACAATGATATTTAATGCGTTTTGAATTGTTTGCTTAAGTATCACTCTTTAGCTCGCCTCTTTTCGGAGAGAATTGTAAAGATGTATCTTTTTGAAATAAATATGATGCAACTACAGACTTTTTGGAGATACGAAGGTTGCAGTACTACTCTATAGGACCTCAAGACTAACATGAGATTGGGTGAAACTGTGTGTTATGTACCCTTGAGATGAAGTGAATTTGATCACTGTCCCTTTTTTCTCACAAAATTAAAAGTAAATAAAACTTGAATCAATATTTGATGTAAGTTTTGTAGTTTGTTCAGGGTTTTTTAAAGATAACAGCTTATCCTTGTTAAAAGGCCACTTAAAGTAGGACATTTTGAAAACCCAAAAGTCTATTTTTATTACTCTGACCATGCACAGTTGCACTTGGATTTATTGTGTGAGTTTTATTTTGCAGCGTCTGGAGAGTGAGAAGGAGGAGCTGGAGAGAGATCTGAGCTTCAAGGCAGATCAGGCTCTTCAATACGACAGGCTACTGGAGACCGTACGTGAGCACAACAGACAACTGCAGGTAGGGGGCACCACTACAAAACTTCCCTTAACCACCTTTCATTGCTTCTGCAAAAACACATGCAAATTATTACATTATATGATAAATGTAACTCTTCTTTATCTCAGGCGGCTGTGAAGGAAAGTAATAATTCTCAGCGTACTCTAGAAAGTCAGCTACTGACCATGCAGAGCAAAGACCCCAGCAAAGACTTCCGCATTAAAGAATTGGAGGGCAGCCAGAGAGCTCTGGAGCAGGAGAATGAGCTGCTTAGGAAGAAGGTGAGCAAAAAATGTTCAAGTTCACAATCACTTTTGTGGATGCAAATATTTACTGTAAAATACACACTTGCACACATTATAGCATAATAAACTAAACAAAAATTCTGTTTTGTAAATTTTTTAGACTTTTGGTCCCACTTTATTAGGTGGCCTTAACTACCATGTACATTTAAATTAATCAATTAGTACAATGCACATAAATTCTTTTTTACATTGTACTTCAATGTTAATTGTTTAAATACCTATATGTGATTACATTTGTAATTCATTTCTCTACGTACATTTATATTTACAATGTTGATCCATCCCTTACACCTTATCCCACCCTTAAACTTATCCATACCACCAAACCTGTCCCTAACCTTACCCGTATCCCTCCTTAATAGCAGCAAAGGTGTTTCACAATACAATATGAACACAGGCGACCTAATATAAAGTGTGGCCAATGTTTTATTATTTAAATACTACTTATTACAAAAATGTGTTGTGAACATGTAGATTTAATTAAGCCTACATGTTGCTACATGAACAATTTTTTGTTTTCGTATGACATGACTTTCAAGAACAGTTCTTGGTTCATTTACAGACTGATGTGAGTTAAACTGATCACATCCATCACTGCTCTGTTGGCCTGTTTCACTAAACTTTTCATTAAAAGAACTGACACAGAGTCAATCGTTCATTAAGCTGACTACACTGGTCACACAACATGTTTGTGTGCAGTCAAGTGTGCAGCAAAGGCAACGCAGATGGTTCATGGAGTTTTAAACTCAGCACATTCAATTCACGCAGCAAACTCGAAACTTTGTGATGTTAACTGTGGCTCAACCAATCCAACTATACATGTTATCATTTTGTTTTAGTATCTATTGTTAAATGCAGCAATAATTAGCTTTCTTGGATCTTGTTATTTTTGCCTTCTCTTCTCTTCCTTGTCTTGTCTTCCTTTTAATTTTTGCATGGATTTATGGGTATTTTTTCCACAGTTGGCAGGGCAGTGCAGTAGTTCCACTATTCAAATCAAGACACAGGAACTGTCCAGAGAGTATGAACAGATGCTGAAAGATCTACGAGAGGAGAAGGACAGAGAACTCAAGAACCTGCGGGTAAATAAATCATAAGAAAATAAGGAGAAAAAAACACTTAACCATGGTAAAGTTGGTATAATATAAATAGCATCAAGACCAATTTGATAACAACTCAAATGTAAACGGACTCTAATATAGTTCAGTATTATTGTATTGTAGTGCAAATTGTAGGCTGTGTGCGTTTGTCGTACAGTGTTCTGTCATATACACAACCGTTCAAATGTTTGAGGTTGGTAAGATTTTTGGAATGTTTTTGAAAGAAGTTTCTTATGCTGATTAACATTACAGTAAAAACAGCAATAATGTTTGAATATATTTTGAAATCTAATTTATTCCTGTGATGGCAAATCTGAATTTTCAAGAGTCCTTACTTCACTTCTTAATGTCACATGATCCTTAAATAAAATGCTGATTTGGTAAAACTATTCTTATTATTATCAATGATAAAACACACTGTGCTGCTTCATATTGTTGTGGAAACCTTGAAACATTCTTTGATCAATAGAAAGTTTAAAAAACACCATTTTATAAAAATAAAAATTCTTGACTGTCACTTACTGTCAACTGAATCCGTCCTTGTTCAATAAAGCTATCTAACCGAACCCAAAACGAGAATGGTAGCATAGAATCAAATGTGCAGTCAATACATGTCAAATGTAATTCTGTATTACATTCAATACATATAGGATTTATTTGTTTATTCTTTTCTAGACTCAGCTTGTAAAGATTCAGACCGAGCGCACCATAACACACACTTCTGACAACGGTTTGGAGATGCGTATCTCTGAGCTCCTGTCCAAACTAGAACAACGTGAAAGTGTCATCAAACACCAGGAGGAGGTACTTCAACACTATTATACAGACATAAAATGCTTTGTCAGAGTTGTTTTTAACAAGCACGCAATGCAGTTGTCATCAGTTCTGCCACGTGATGTGGCAGAGTGACAGTCACCCAATGTTTCTTTGAGTCATGGCCATCATCAGTTACCAAAACTTGACAGCTTGGAAGCCTGCTGGAAAAACATAATGCTCAATGTGTTGAGTCACTGCCTTTTTTGAACCTTTCATTTCTGTCATGCTATGTAACATATGCTGTCCCTCATTCTGTTAATTCCTCAGCAACATTTTTTTAAACCCTGACTTAAGCAAAAGCTGTAAAACCTAGGAACAAGGGAAAAAATCAGGTTTTAAAGTTTTTTGCAGCTTAATTAGTAGATAAACCTAGATGTAATCAAGGTTAAAGATTAATTCAGTCATCTGTTACACACACATTTTTTTTGTTGTTGGAAAAATAGATATTTAATCATAGTATTTCAGCAGACCTTACTGACATTTTAAACGAAAACAACATGAGGCCTGTTTCTAAAGAAGTCAGTGAATGAAGACTTTTGGCATAGTTCACACTCGTTAGTTTTTCAGTCTCTGCATTACCTCAGCTTCATTACTTTTGAGGAATGTGAAGTCGTTGTAAATTTGAACAGATACCTCTCTTCTTTCCTACTGAAGTACTTCATTCTTACTTTTGACCTTGCACCTTCAGGAAATCAGACGACTCAAACTGCAGAAGGTCGACAACTCCAGCAATACAACGAGGACCGTCGTTACCAAGAGGTGTGTATTTATTGCATACAGTATAAGTACCATGTGTAAACTAAGCTGCTAATCGTCATTGTAAACTTTTACTTTTCATGAACAGATACATGAACCAATACCCTCTTCTGGGTCTGCTGAGTGATGAGTACCAGTACACACCACCCATTAAAGAGGACAGGACTGTTGTCATCGAGAGTACAGGGGTCAGCACACGAGTCATCTAGACTGTAAGACTTTAAATTATTTGGAAAAGGACACTTTTCTCTAGGTGCAGGGTAGAAATAGCTTTTATCGATATTTTAGGATGTTTTGAATTAAAAGCTTCTAGAAAGGAAGAGCATTTACATAGAAATCTTAAAGGTACTGTCAGTGTTGGGGGTAACACATTACAAGTAATGTCACAATATGAGTTTTTCCATGTAACTACTGTAGTAAAGTAACTTTTTAATTTTAGAGTAATATAACTTTTTCCAAAAAGTAACGCTAGTTACTTTTTCTTTTCTTTGTTTTCTGTTTTGCCCATATTTAAAAAGTAACGCAATGCATAACTTTCTATAAAAAGTAACAAAGTAACTTAATTAGGTTTTTTTTAGGGAGTAACGCAATATTGTAATGCATTACTTTTCAAATGAATTGCATTACTTTACGTTTACATTACAACACTGAACGAATGGCGGAGTAGGGGAGGAGGAAGGATGCTAAGAACGAGATGCCTAGGGAAGGAAGGGGGCTTGCATTATATATACAGTAGGAAGTACCTCTCACTCTGATAGGATGACAAAATGATAGGATGATGAGGAGCCAGCCATGATCAATTACCTGTGCATGCTCCTCCAAAAAAAATATTTGTTTGCAAGCATCATTAGGAAGAAAAGCTTATTGAGTCAAATCAAGTCATTTTTTAAATGATCATGATACTGAAAAGTTAAAATTTTTTAGTTCTCAGTGGTACATGTTTATTTCCCGAAAAAGACACAAAACGGTATGAAGTAACTGTTTGCTTTAGTTACACCAGAATTTTCACATGACTTCCATCATTTCACACCTCGGTCAAAGCATTTGTCTTAAGCATGTGTTTGTCTGGGAACAGAACACTGAAGTACACTGTTCAGTGGTTAATAATAGATTGCTCCCTGTCATAGAGGGCCAAAGCTAAATTCTACTCGAGAATAAATGAATGAGGCTGTCATTCTGAGCCCAACTTATGGTGTCATTGAACTAGTCACAAACTAACCAGTGACCTCGTTATTTTAAAAACAAATGATGCAATATAGCAGAATGCATATTTAATCACATTGCTTCTCAAACAAAGAATCATCTGGCCATAAGCACAACAAAGACCTGAGGTGCTGGGATCTTGCTCTAGACTTAAACGTTTACCGCAGCCCGGTGAATGTTTCCATCGATCCGGCAGTGCCAGGACGTCTTTACAAAACGTGTCGAGTTGACAAATCATAAGTCTCATTGCTGGGCGTACTTTCTGGGACGGAAGCCAGTGTTTTCACATATTCGCATCAGAATGAGGACAGACTGGGCTGGAATTCAAGGTTTACTACAAAGAAAGTCAGAGAAGTTTGCCAGCACCGTTTTATCATACATACTACTATTCACAACAAATCATCAAATCTCACAAGCATTCTCGAGCCACAATAAATGCTAACAGGGGGAGTCCGAGAATCAGATAAGATAGTTATCAATTGGTCAGTGAATAAGAATAAGTCGTCTAGTGAATTCCTCCATTTGTGTTCTGTTATTAGCAATCCTTAAAGAACGCTTTCTTTTTGACAGGGATGAACAGGAAGAAGATATAGAGGCCTCCCAGTTTTCCCCGTCCAAATCTCATTGCCTCCCTCTCTCTCTGCATGCTGCACTCTTTCCAGTGGTGATGGTGGCACTGACTTTTTAGTTTCCATGTAAGAACTTGACAGCTGACACTAAATTTTTCACAAGCATTGAATTTGTTGTAATACTGTGTGACTACTGAGTTATTTTTTACATTTCGGAATCATCTCTTATCATATGATGCACCACAACATTTAGTAGCCTCCTGTCAACACTACTGTAAGCATGTAAATATATTGTACCTTGACTGGAATAAAAGTTGAGCGTTGTCAGTAATGTAAAAGGTAATTGCTTGTTTTACTGGTTTTCTTATTCATTTGGGTATATTAATGACACAAATATTATTAGTTGTTTTTATTGTTATATGACAGAGGTGGTGCTTCATGTAGAAAAATTCATAGTCATAGTGGTCGACCAATGCATGTTTTTGAATGGCCCATGCAGATATCTGGAAAGCAGGATGACCCACTATATATAAATACAGAAGTCTGGGATTGAGAACATTTTGTGATGTTTTTGAAAGCCTTATCGAGGATGCATTTATTTGATCATAAAGTAAAAGTTGTTGTGCTGCAATCTTTTTTTTTTTTTTGAAAATTTTTAATAAATACAATTATTAAAAGAACAGTATTTATTTGAAACATGCATCTTTGTAACTGTCACTTTTGATCAACTTAATGCATCTTTGGTAAATAAATATATTCAATTAAAGTAATAAAAAGAACTGATACCAAACGTTTAAACAGTAAAGACAAAACAAAATAATTTTTAAATGAGAAACTCACATTATCTGTTTACAAAGCTGTCAGATGTTGTAACTGACACAAGGAGGCGCCAACAGCCAATCAGCCAATGCCAAATATCTGCTTATTTATTGGTCTGGTTGATACTTTGGTAGACCACTAAAATGTAATGTAAGGTGAGGGGTTTTCCTGCTTTAAAGTGGTTGATAACACATGGGGTGACAGTGATTGCTGTAAGCTATATATAAATTATCACAGCTATACTGTATGGAAAAGGAAATTATATACTATATCAAACATTGATAAGAGAAAACTATATATATATATATATATATATATATATATAAAATTAACAAACAGAAAAACTCTGCTCAGTAGACACTGGCAGCTATAGGGCCTCCATAAACATTTCTTTTTTATAGTCTGAAACTGCTGGGATGTTTTGTCGTGCTACATTTAATGTTTCTACAATATCTACATGAATCAAGTATTTGTTTTTTTACTTTATTCTTCATAACACTCTGACACTTGCTGTGAGTTTTCTAGGTTTGCCTTTATTTCTGTGCAATTGTTAGTGGTGTGCAAAAGAACGAGTGAGTGGTTTGTGATGTCATCAAGCAGGTAGATTGTGGCATTACAGGTAGCTTGGATATCCAGACAATTTTTTAAATATCATAATGTGACTAAAGAATTCCCTCTCTTAGAACTCTACAACAATGCCGTGTTCAAAGAAAATGATGTTTAATGTGTGATATCCTGACTAAATGCATCTTATCTGTTGAAATGTTGGAGTGCCCCTTTAAATTCCTAAACTTTACAATAAAACTGTTACATCTGCAGCATTCATCTCTTTTGTGGATGTGACTTTACATCTTGTAACTGTTTGTGCTTGAAATAAAGTTTGTTTTGACCTCTTGACATCGGCGTGTGTTTATTTCTCGTCTACATTGAAACTTCAAAGGTACTCTGCTTTGTTTCCTAATTATATTCGAATGTAATTTTTAATATTTTCCATTTGATTCTCACTTTAATTTTACTTGTGTTCGTTTTTTAATGTCTAAATGGTTTTAATTCTATTATTAATTCTATTGAATTATCTTAAATACTTATTTTATATCAGTTAATTAAGTTTCAAGTAATGGAAACTTAATGATAATAACGTTGGAAAGAATTGCGTAAAACATAAGGACACCAGAGGGCGCTAAACAATAACTTTTCTGTCACAGGACAGCGATTAAACTTCCCCTCCATCTGCACAATGAGGTCATTATATCTAAAAGGGCTTGACTACCATTTTGATTCATTCATATCATAAAATGGAGTAAATTAAAGTATTTTCCTCTAAATGCTACTTCCGATAATCCCGAAAGTTGATTTCAAAATGCAGGCAATGGCAATGACCTTGCATAATCTTTTTGGTGTTATTTAACGTTAGTTATTTAGGCAATGTGCATTTACTGTAGGCCTACTGTAGTTACTTAATCTAATTTGTTAAATATATCACCAGTGGTCTCTAAAATAAAACTTTTATGAGTGCCTTCAAAGACTAAATTAAAAGATATACTTGCGCCAAATACAAAGTTGAGATGATGATTACACAATCAAATAGCTAATAGCAAATCTTCAGCTTAAATTTAGCAGAAATCAGCCCACACCCAGTAGCAAGGTGCTAAACAGCACCAACAAAGACTTTAAGAACAGACATCACCCCAGCCTAATGACATTTCCCCCTTCACTCGTTTGCTAGCTTTCTTTCTCTCTCTCTCTCTCTCTCGCGCTCTCTCTATTTCTCCCTCTCTCCGGATGATCCCACGGCCCTGCTGTGCTGTACAGTGCAGTGGGAGAGCAGGGGCAGTAATGCAAAGGCATTGATTATGGCTGATAATTCAGAGCTTTGATGTGGATAATGCAGCCCATCTCTTCCTGCACTGGCCGTGCACTCCCAGCCCCTGGGGCCACAGAGGATATTGGGTTTACAGACACTGCTCAGTCTCTCTCTCTCTCTATATCACTCAGTCCATCTCTCGTGCACACTTTAATGTGCTTTTGACTTTGGCAAGATGCAGGAACATCTTTGCATTATAATACTGTGTTTTATTAACCATTAGGCTAATTATTCAAAAGAAAACATTGAGATTTTTCTGTCTTGGTTGCTTTATGGTGTTTGGTTCAGGTAGACCTACCTTACATTACATGGAAAAATGTCCCCACAAAGATGTCTCTTTTTTTTGAGATAGGTAGGTTTGGGGCAGGGTTTAGATTAAGGGGATAGGAAATACAGTTTGTACAGTATAAAAACTGTGTGTGTGAATACCTGTGCTGCATCCTCTGAGGATGCTTGTGTGTGTGTGTGTCAGGAAGTGTTTCTCTTGTGTAAATCATGTGTTCCATGATCTTTTTTCCTCTGTTTCTCCAGTGTGTCTCCACTGTATTTATTTAGTTGTGTCTGTTTGTGTCTGGAATCCTTTGCATGCTCTTTTTTTACATGGGCTGTTTTTCCCATTTCCTGGAGACACTGATTCATGTGAATAGACGCATACTCGTTTAACAAAAGAAATATTTTTCATTATTTTTTGAGCTGTAGTTAACTTAGACCTGGTAAATGCTCAGTTGGTGCTGTTTCTGCATAAATAGCCACGTCGTGCAAAATATGTTTATTTTGCATTTCTGACATAAATTACACATCATCGTCCAATACGCTGCACTGTTCAGCAAAGTCACATCAAACAAAAAAGGACTAAATCCAGCTCAGTACTGAGATAAGGGTATAAATACTTATGCAATGTACTTATTTCAGTTAATTTTCTTCTTTTTTTTTTTTATAAATTAAATAAGTTGTGATAATTTAGTTTTTTGCTTTGCCAATGTAGTGTTGCAGTGTAGACTGATGCACAAAAAGGCAATTTAAAGCATTTTGCAGTTTTTCTCAGTCACTTTGGTCCACATCATCTACTCACTTGTGTACTTCATAAAAGCAGTTTAGATGTTTAGAATCGATAGATTGAACTACTTTATGACAGACAGACAGACAATAGATAGATAGATATATAGATAGATAGATAGATAGATAGATAGATAGATAGATAGATATACTAAGGGCATCTTTAAACTTCTTGATAGAGACTGTAGCAAAAGTTTTTGTGGATGCTATTAGGCCCTGTCCACTCTACACTCAGCAGTGTAAGAGACTGATTCAGACAGAAGTGCTTCCGCGCCAGGTTCATATTTCCTCACTTCTCGCTGCACTTCAATAATTAATATTCATAATCGCATATCATGTCAGCAAAACACCCTCAGCTTCCTCTGCGGAATGACTGATCCCATCACCAACATCATTTTCCATGGTCACATCAGCATATATTAATAGCTTTATTCTACAATGTATGCACCTGGAATTGGCAACCACTGGCCAGCCTCCTGTCACACGATTCTATAGGTTTTTGGCTGGTCCTATTGCTGTAAATTAATTTCCCACTGTTTTCAATACCAACTATCAACAAAGAAAAATGCAGCAGTATTAATTACATTAAACTACATTGTTTATTTATTAAAACTAAATCACATGAAAGTTTTAAAAATAAAATGTAATACATTAACAATAAATTTCCTAATGTATCTTTATGTTTGTTACTACTAATGTATTATGGATAAATTAGACTGCTCTGAAAGGTTTAAGTTATCCAGTTTGACCTAATTGTGGTAGATTTGGTAGACACCCTTATAAATATAAAAAATCTCTAGGAAATATAGGTTTGCTTTTTTACAACGTAGCTGTAGCTTTACAATGAGTCTGTATTTAAATACAGAAAGACAATAGCACTTTTCACCTAACACTATCATTTCACAAATTACACATTATGTCTTTTTTTAATGATCAAATCTTGTGGTGTCAGTCAATTACAGTTATTTTAGCTGCATAAAATGCTGCTTGATACTATCATAATCTGATATCCAGTAAATTGTGACTATTGTCGAACCCTAACCATTACAAATGTGTATTTACAAATCATAAATTCATATCGTTCAAGTTTCAATAGAAATTACATTTTAAATAAATATAAACATTTTAGTTTACCATAAATGTTTGTCAGTACATTTGACATAGTGTTTTAATCACACTTTAAAGACAATAGAAATTTAAATTACATAACAACTATGAAATTACATATAATACACATGTCCTACCCATGGGTAAAAATTTGAATACTCTTAAGTTTAACTAATGGCATTTAGTATATATTTAAACTGTAATACTTCTTCGGTTACACTTCATTTTAAGGTGTCCTTGTTACGGTTTAATTAAGTACTGAGTAATGTTAATTAACTAGATGTAATTATATGCACATGTTTAGAGTTAGGATTATAGTTTTGCTTACTTGCATTTATGGATAGTTAATTGTATTTATATGAGTAAATACATGCAACGTGTGTAACAAGGACACCTTAAAATAGTGTGTGTAAAATAGTAAAGTGTTACCACTGTTTCACATATTTGTAAAAAATATGCTATTTTAAGTGTTTAAAAAGATTACATTCGTTTAACACCTAAGTACATTTGTTTAAGAAGTTATATCCAAACGAATCAAACTGAACTAAAAACTCTGACTTAATCGAATCCTAAAGTTTGCTTCAAACCAAGCCCTAGTTAACAATGACAGTATTTTTCATGGTTTGCATGATCTATCCTTTTAAAGTCTCAGCGTATCTACTTCATACGGCCTGTCGACCTCCTTGCTCTTATAACTAGGGCCCCCTTCACCCAGGGCCTTCACATACACAAACTCTCCTGACACTGAGACCTCTTTGGGACGAGCAAGTACCTCCGTCTTCTTAGATTGGCTGCCACTTTCCCTCAGCCACTTGACCTTTCATCCTCTATGCTGTTGGAGTTTCTTAAGAAATGTGCTTGTCCGTCAAGTTGTGGTTTTGACGGGGGGTGTGGCCAGGCTAGACATTTCCTTGCCATCTTCAATCTCCAATCATAAGCATCCTGACCTCTCCAGGGGAAAGGTGAGCGACTGCTTTCATTTGTGTTATCTTTCCACATCTCCTTTCAGTCTGTATACCTATTTTTGTAGATTTTGACAGTTTAAACCATATGTGTCTCGGTCCCCAAACAGAGTATTAGGACATATTGATGTCTCAATGTGTTTGCTCTCATTCTCATTCATCAAGTCTTGTCTTTCATTTTATCTTCCCATTTCTTCTTCTGTTTTCTCTTTATCTGTTTATGAGACAACGAACAGACACTTACGGCAGGTCTGCACTGTCTTAAAGATGTTCTTAAAAGGGCATTCTGGAAACTCTCCTTCTTCTTCCCTCCCTCCATCAGAGCTCAATCATACTTAATGCTGTCTTTCCCCTCACTCCATCCATCTCTGTCATCCTCTCGCTCTCTTTCTCCTTCGCTGAGCCTTTGCTGATGCACTCCTGGCCATTAATAAAAATTTTATACATAGTCAGGAAGTGCATTTGCAGCGGGAGCGGCTGGAGGCTCTCAGGACGGCAGGAAATGAGCCTCTGCATGGCTGTCGGCCAGCTTGGCTATTCCGAGGGGCCGGCGGCTCTGCCAATCAGAGAGCTCGCTTCACTTAATGGAATATGGATACTTCACCCCCAAACTATTAGTGACAATTATGTGGTGCGAAGGGGGGACGGGGTATGTGTGTTTGTGTGCTGCGAGAAGAGTTTGGGGTGTGTTTTGATGGGTTGTGGATGAGTGTGTGTGTGTGTGTGTGTTCACATCTTCACTCATGTCCATGTAATGGGGTGATGATTTGTAAGTATCTCCATGTGTGTACGGGACTAGGCTGCGAGAGGGGAAGCAGGGGAAGATGGAGAGAATGGAGGGGGGTGGGCATTAATTCTGATCAGATACAGATGGTGGTGTTTACGTAGCTCAGTGGTACAGAGCAAAAGGATGAGAGGGCTTGACTAGTTGTTTGGAAGAATAAGCTCCGTTTGAGTGTGGGGTTAAGGCCGCTTTAAAAATCATATACTTCAAGGAATTTGCAAGAATGGCTCACTCTGCTTTCTGGGGTTTAGCTTAAAGGGACAGTTCAAGCAAACATTATTTCCTTACCCTCGTGTCATTTTAAAACTGTGTGACTTTCTGTCTATGGAACCCAAAAGGACAAATTTTGAATGCTGTAGCAGTCACTCTTCAATGAACAGGGGTATCAAGCTTAAAAAAGGATACAAAGATCTTGTAAATGTAACAAAGAAGTGATTTATTTTCAAGCTGATAACTACTGTGACATATTGGTTTGATTCATGAATAAATCATTCAAAGGGGTTCTGTGAATCAGATCAGATCATTCACAAACCACACATCATGTCTCCTATAAACGTTCAAAACAACTATAGCAATAGTGGATGATTTTCAGTAAATAACAGTTTGAATTTCTGTCTGTTTTTATGGATATTTATTTTCTTTTCTTTTTTTTAATAAAGTCTTCTGGTGTCAGTCACTTCCAGTTATTTTAGCTGCATAAAAACAGTCCATGCGGCTTGATACTGCAAAAGGTGCTATCATCTAATTTTAATACAGTCGTAATCTGAAACAGACTGGTTCATTACATTTGTTATTAGTTATTTACATTTGACAGCTTTTAATTAATCAGCCATGCACATTCACAAGAAATTATGGAAGCCTGTTTCCACCACTAAAAAGTCACAATTGCAAGTTATAAAGTCAACTTTATATCTCTGAACTCTAACTGTGTGATATAAAATCACAATTCTGACTTTTTTCTCAGAATTATGGGATTTATAAAGAGTGAAAAAAACAAAAAAGTTTATATCTCCCAATTCTGATTTTATGACTTGCAATTTTGAGAAAATAAATGTATGTGTGTATAACATTTTGACATTGTGTGCTTTTTTTCATTGTTGGGGTAACACATTACATGTAACGCAAGTTGCGTAATCAGATTACTTTTTTTCTTGTAACTATTAAGGTAACACATCACTTTTTACACTTCAAATATCTGAGTTACTTTTTCAAGTTACTTTGTTTTGAAAGTTTTGTTATTAAATAAAGAATCAAGGCCAGCCCAGTTGACAAAATGTAACACAACAGTAACGTAATTCATTACTTTACATAAAGAGTAACTAAGTAACACAATTAGTTACTTATTATAGAGTAATGCAATATTTTAATGCATTACTGTTAAAAGTAACTTTCCCCAACCCTGGCTTTTCATCATATGGAAAAGATGGTCTTCAAAAATTCATATATGTTTGTAACAAGGTGAGGCTGATTAAATGGCAACAGAATATTCATTTATTTTATGTGAACTATCCCTTTAAGCGATCTGGATGAGGCAAGGCCCTGGGTGAGGGGTGTTTTGTAACTCAATATTACAGCTTCATCTGCAGTGGTGCTTTGACATGGGAAGTGATCTTTACACTAACACTGTCATAACAGAACACACATTCACCCAAGCACTCTCAGTTTCTCTATTTATCAACCCCCAACATCAGAAGTCCATTGAGCTTTCCTTTGTTTTTCTAGCTTGTTTGGTCTCTTTTTCTGCTTTTTATGTCCTAATCCTACCTCTCTTTTTTCATGTTTGTGTTTCACATAGGCAAACATGCAAATTGCTCTGGTTCACGCACACACAGAATACATAGTGCCGGCAGAAATGAATGACTTTGTCAGCTGTGTGCCGGTCATTAACCAGGCCATTTAACATTGATCCTTCTATGGCACAGTACTGCCTCTCTCTCTCGTTCTTTCTCTCTCTCCCTGGCAGTATGATCGCCATGGGCTGAGGCAGTGGCAGGCCTTGGGGGAAAAGGCAAACCAGTAAATGTTCCCATCAGACTCACACACTGATAAAAAGTGAGATGGATCCATGCTATTGCATCATACAGGTGGAAGAAGATAAAAAGGACTTGAGTAATTTTACGTCATTGCTATAAATGTACTATTTCAGGAAATGTACTTCACACCAATATCACTGAAACATATCTTTATAAAGATCGAATTAGTTTACTTTGCAACTTATTTTATTGCACACAACAACAACAACAGCTGTAAGTTATTAACTATATAAAGTAAAATGATTATAAAATAAGATAATAATTTATAAGATTAAAAATGTTTGGTGATAGTGTTCAGGATATTGAATTCAAATATTTATTCATAAATTATCTTCAACTTAAATTATGTTTAATTTGGTTTTTCTATTCTTTTTTAAATTCAATTTTAACTTATAAACAACATGCATGTTAGAATTTTTTTTTTGAGTTTCTAAAATAAAAAAATAAAAAACTTTTTAAAACTTGCTCAACAGTAACTTTTTCAAATGTCTTTACTGTACTGAATGTTAAATTATAGTTTTAAAGATTCATATTACATATTTATTTCATAACATATTTATTATTTAGGTTTGATCAAATATGGTAACTATTTTTTAATTGCACTGAATTTTGACTTTTAATCTAGACTTGAGTGTATTTTTCTTGAATATCATTTATGTTTTATTAATATTTGCATATTTTGAGACCACAAAATAAAAAGTCATTTTAAAGTCATCAAAAATCAGACATCAATAGAATTTAGACAAAAGTAGAATCAGATACAACAAATGAAATTTTGCTGTTTGGTTTGCAGAAAATAAACATCCATCTAAAACACTGAAAGAAAATAAATGAAACAAATTGCATTGCGTTTACGTAGATTAGCAGATATTTTGTTTTGGGGCTGAAGCTGTTCTGTCATGTGTTTTGAGTGTGTTCAGTATAAAGAAACCTGATTCACTCTCTTCTCTCTGCACTGTTTGGCCATCCTAGCTATTTCCCTCGACAGGAAGCCAGGAAGCACCCCTCTTCCTGCCCCATTACGCACACAGACATACACACACACACACACACACACACACACTTGCATTAACACACACACATACGCTCACATACACACAAAATGTGTCCTGTTACCTTGGAGATACCTTCCATGTGCTATCAATAGTCTGTCATGAACACATATGAATATCCTGTATATTTTATGCTCCAGTCAGTGCATTCAAATGATCCTTTTGTTTATTTAATTTGCAGGAAAAACTGTAAAGCTTCAAATAATCCTTACTTTCATCTAAATTTACATTTGTTTTTTTTTCCTGATAATGTCACTGCCGTTATGATAAGGCAGCTTGTTGTCTTTTGGCAATGACTGAAGTAAAGTGGAAAGGAACATGGGCTGGGTTCCAATCCGTCATGCACTCGATTGAGACACTGAATTATTCACTGTTCTAGGATGTAACCTGCTCTAGGACAGCTGCTAGCTGGCACAAACATATCAGAATGGGTCAGTGAGTTCCCAAATGTTGAGTCTACAACCACATGAAGCTCTTAAAGTAAAAAACGGCACATGATGTACATATACCTCCATGTTCTGTTCATGTTTATTAACCGTGAAGTTCAAGTCTTTTGTTGTTCTCTTTTAAATGTAGCTGCCATGCACATGTTTCCCCTATACAGTGACCCTAAATATATACGGAAACTTTTAGACACTTAAGCCACTGTTTTAATGCATTAGAAACATTTGTGACATTCTACCTTTTTTTATTTCTTTTAATCAGTATCAAAGTGGTTTGTAGTGAATGCATGAAGTCAGTTCTCCTCGAGTTCACACAGGTGTCACAGTCATTACATTATTACATTATGTGCTTCTTTCTGAATAGGGTGCATATTCATTTACAATGTGATATGTTGATTATAATGCACTGAATCTGCAAATAATTAACTGTAATATAAGTGCCCAAATACTTACTAGTGCTACTGTATATGACAGATCAGCAAGAATGGAGTTGTTCATACTGTACTTATGTATTCCGAATGCTGCCTGAGCCATTCGTCTCTTTACGGCTCCAAGAACCAATGTATATTTCTCCATCAATGTATAGCAAATTACTATGTTTCTCATCTCTCACCCTCATTGTTTTCATCGCCTATCATATTGTTGACTCATACCTTCCTTCTTTTTGTCCATTTCTTATTGTCTTGATTTCTCTCTCTTTCTTTATCTCTTGTTCTCTTCCTCTCTCTGTCCATCTTGTTAGGCTTAGCTCAGGGAATCATATAGAACAGTTCCTGAGGGGGAGAAAATGAGAGATTGGGTTTCAGCCCAATGATGCCACTTAGCCATTAACTATCTCCAGCAAAACCAAGTACCCCCCCCCCCTCCTCTCTGCCCGGCCTCCTTCCTTCTACCATTCATATCCAACCACCCCTCCTCCGTCCCCCCATCCCATCTCCCTCCCTCTCTCCCTCACTGTTTCCCACCCTCCAACTCTATCTCTCTCACACACACACAAATACACACACACGCTCTGGGAGTGAGTGGATGATCGCACGAGCAGGAAGCGCTGACCGTACACAGATAGAGAGAGAAAAAGAAAGACAGAGAGTTCGAGAGAGACAATTCAACATTTACATTTTCAGCTCATACTGAGAGAAGACAAACTACATAGCTCTTTCCACACTGTTATGTGGAAGTACTTCTGAAAGGCAAAGCTCCTCAACGTTACTCTGCCCCAGGGACATTTTTGTTTCTTATTCAAATAAATTGGGATATTCCATGTGACATGTTGCCCTCGTTTCCACAAGAATCGTGTCTTTCTTCTGAGTGCTCTTTGAATGTGCAGTGCTCTAGCTGCTCCCTGATAAAGGCTGTTGCTGTTCTTCAGAGGGAATGACTGAGCGCTGAGGAACCAGGATTGCTTGCACGTGTGGGACAGTTGTGAAGAAGCATTGGGAGAAAGAACAGAGAAAACTGCTCAAGAAAACATAAAGGAAAGAAAGCAAACAAGTAACAAACAAACATAAAATACTGTTTTGCCGCAAAATGGATCTCCCTCCTTTTAGGGGTAAGCACTTGTTTATTTAAAGTTATTTTGGTCTCAGTCTTAATCGGTAATAGTCTATTTTTTTATTTTTTTATTTATTTTTTTAGCTCAAATGGTTTTCTCTTGAGATTCTCTAGATCTAGTTCTAGATGTTCTCTGAATGAAATATAATCTAGTTGACATATAATGGGAGTAGAATATCATCCAAGTGAGAGATGATCTCTGTGTGTCGCGTAGTGCTCTAAACTCAAGTCCTACTCTGACCCAGCCAATGCACAGGGCTTCGGGCATAAAGGCATGGAATTGATTGTCCTCAAGGTCAGAGATGTCAATACTACCCAGTTTATGCTGGCAGAGGCTGATGGAGAGGTTAGAAGTTGAGTGAAAAAGGACATGGGACAGTGCTGCACACAGCGGTCTACTGCGAAGTTTCTGTGTGTTTGTAACTGGTTTTGTGATAAAGTTCTGAAAGTAGAGGCTAGCAAACAGAATTTTGAAAAAATTAATTTTGTTAATGGTGCAGGTTTACAACAACAGTGGTTCCAATGTATTAAATTGTCCCACATTTCAGTTAGTTAAGTTTGTTTATATTGTTATGAGTTTCATTTATTATTATTAATCTGTCATGTTTTACATTTGCAACTCAGTTTGTTAGCTATTTTTGTTTTCTCTCCTTATGTTATATATTCCTTCTTTTTCTGTGAAAGGAAAAAGTGACCCCCCCCCCTTATTCTTCTTCACAGTATTTCTCTCTGTTTCTCTCTCACCCAAACTTGCTGGTCTGCAGTGTCTATTTCAGTCCTTCCTGGGGGTCGGATTCGGCACATCCGGAATCTCATACAGTTTATTGTCATTCAATCCCACTGTGTTCCCAGAGGGACCAGTGGGGCAGATCCCAGGGTCCTGGTGCCTGACAACTCAAGTCCAGCTGCAGTTAAGTCTGGCCTCTAGGAGCGTATATATGCCCTCTGCGAAGCCCTCAGCCTTTACCCCCTGTGACTACAAGCTAATCAACCCTCAGTCAGCAATTGCCAATCTGCCACTCTATCTGAGTCAGAGAGAGAGAGGCAGAAATGGAAAATGGATATCTTAAATGACAGTTAGCCTGCAGGAAGTCAGACTGGCCTGATGGTTGGCTGTAGAACTGCTGGATGCTTATCAGCAGCAGCAGGGGTCAATGAAAGGAGACTGGAGGCTTTAAAATAGCACCACAGCATGATGTCATTGGCCAACATCCCATCAGCCCCCATAACAAACGGATGGCATCAGCACCTCATTTACCTGATGGCCACACCCACCGATGGATAAACAGGCTGAAAAAATGTGAAGCTCTTCCAATGTTGTCCACCGACCCTTTATGGGACAAATGTTTTGCCTTTTCTCATTTGCCTGTTATTCCTCCCTGTTTACAGGTTTAAAGTTTCTCTCAGTCAGTGGTGTGTGGTGACTGTTATGAATAATATGCTCTTCTCATCCTCTTCCTGCCCTGGATTGGATTACCCTAGCCAAGGATGTGTGCAAGGTAGCCCCAGGGCAGAGCCGTGAGGTACAGCTCACTCAGCACTGATACTCCCAAAGCGCAGGGGCCTGTCTTCAGGTTACCCCTCATGGCAGGCAGGGCTGAGTAAACACGGCCCTCTCTCCCCTCTTTTTCTCTCTGGCACTCCAGATGCAGCTGCCTCTCGCTTGCTCTGAGCTGCATGCTTGATTCTGGGACTTAAAGCATGTCTTAACCTGGGACAGATGCTGTCTTGAAATACGTTATCTTCTTGTGCATATCCCTTTTACTTTTTATTCATTTGTATTTATCTATTTATTTTAGGTCAGATGTTTCTTGTATGTCTATTCCCTCTACTATAGTGGTTTAAAGTTGATACAAAGTTGGATCAGCTAGGGCTGTTGTGACCTGAAAGAAAAAATAAGAAGGAAAAAGAAAAAGAAAAAACTAAATACAGACAGCCATTAGTGGTGAATGGTTATTGGATTTGCTTTACTTCATCCAATGTAAGATATGCTATCAAGTTTGGAGAGTCAGATACAGTGTATCGTTTTAAATGATAAAACCATCCATCCAGGATGGAGTCTTCAGATGTGGGACTGAAAAAAAAAATGCTGTGGATGAATGCTGGATTGCAGAAACAGATCCCAAACTCTGCCTTCAGGAGAGCTGTTCTAAATGGATCTATTTCATAGTGAATGCTGAAGTAGTGTTGTTTAACCTTCCTCTTTCTTTTAATCCCTATCATCACCCCATTAATAAAAATTGTACTCTAAATCAGGTTCAGCTAGGTGCGTCCTCATTTAATGCTTGTAAGCTTACGAATGAGAAGACTTCATTTGAACAATACAATCAATAGTGTACACTGTCACAATGCAAGCAGATTTAAATCAATGTCCAAAGTCTAAATGTTCCCTAAACAACAACCAGTAGCACTTTGGAAGGCACTTAAGTAGCAGTTATTTGTTTTAGAGAAAACAATTGTGCAAGCTCCACTGTAGAGACATGATAGACCAGTCCACAGCTCCAGTACAGCCTCGCCCTGGTGTGCGGTCTGGGACACGTGGGGCTAAAGAGTGCTCTGGGACTTGATAGGGAGTGGTAGAGGGCTGTTTGTTGGGGGGTTTGAGTGGCAGGGTGATCTGCTTGGCTTCCTGATGTCAGCACCTTCCTTGCAATGCCACTGGAGTGTGGCTTATTGATCCTCTGGCACCCTTGCTGGTTTTGGGTGGGGTGGAAGATTGTGTTAGGGGCTGTTATATAGCAGCTTCTGCTCTGGTCTTCTGCTTCACAGCTTATTTTACAAAGGTGCCATGTTCATTGAGAAAGTGAGCATTGAGGTGGTTGGGGAACGCTGGTGGGAGGCAGTTTTCGGTTAATGGATAGTGGTTTTCCAAATGGTGTGGCTCAGGGAAAGTAGCTTACAGAATACAAGGGTATTTCATTGATGATAACTGGGGGGAACTTCTGTGGAAAGAGTTATTGGTGAGCGGGCAGTTCACAAGAAAGAGGCATTTTAGAAATGTTCTTTGTACTATTTCTCAGGGCTCATGAAATGCAGCGTTCTGAGGTGTAATTTGGGTCTGTTTTTACACAAGAGCACTGCAAGTCAGTGGAAAGTTCCAAATAAACTCCAGTGTAGCCGCGAGTGATAAATGCTCCCAAGTGCTGACACACTTGAGGAAAACCACATGGAGAGGACATGTGCAAATGCTCAAACAAATATGCAACCAAAAGTGCCTGACATGACACAGATGAGCTAACCCAAAACTTCCTCTCTGGCTTGCCTGCAGATGCGAGACTAAAAGTCCAATGTTGTTTTCGAAGTCAGGTCCCAAATAATGAGCTCATGGAAATGAACAGCAGACCCCTTTCAACAATTAGATGGACTGATAGGACCTGACTACAGCTCTCTGCTGGGTTTGATGTAATTACTCTCCAGGACTTCTCTTTCCTCCTCTGTGTAATTTGCAAATGCATTTTGTGCTTCCGACCTGGGCCTCCTTATCTTGAGTTTCTGGCTGGGTAGAGGGGGTGGGGGAGGATTCTATCTTACCTTTTTTGCGAGAGCATTTAGGGCTCTTGCCAGGAATTCAGCTGACTGTGCCCCGGATGCTTGGGGGGACTGGGAGCAGACACTGCTTCTTCTAATCACTGCTGTTGTGTATGGATTTCCGTTGCTTGTTATGTCAGAGGCAGCTTTCTTTTTGTGTCCAATCTCTTCATAGGCTACATTTATCCTTATCACACATTGACTTTTGAAACTGTCTGAGAGTCTGACAAAGATCAAAAAGGGGTCTTCTCCACATCTCGATGGAAGAAATCTAAACCCGTCGTTATCTAATCCAGCGCAATCCAAGGTCTTGTACTGCTATGACATCCAATAATGCAAGCAGCATGTTTCTCAATTCCAGGATGCTGATTTTTTCCATGCACATTCCAATAGCCATGTTGTTCCTGTTTATGGAGGATAAGGCTTAACAAAAGAAGGGCTGCTGGGAGGGGCTACAGCAAATTCCTCCAAGCTGCTGAGGAAGAGATACCTCAGGACACTGACACTAAGTCTTCTGGGTTCCCCAGTTTCTCACAATTCATTGCTGTCAAATTCTTTGCTCTGGTTCCGTTCCCTTGTGTCAACAGCTGTGTTCTCCAGATGCTAAATTACAGTGTGATGTCAATGGTGTTATCTCTCCATCCTCTGTGTCTAATAATAACCGTAGCTTTAGCCATGCACCATCTGAAAGGAGTAAAAGGAGGACTCATATGAACGTTTGCATTTGCACCTACACGTTTTATTTAAACTTTAAAGATTTCATTTTATTCTGAATCTAACAATGACGTCTTTGTTTTTCTCTTTTCTTACTACAGGTTTATCCGATGTACCGTGATATTGGTCAGCCTTATGCTCAGCCCCTACCCTGGTGGCCCTAAAAGAATGGATCCAGTACCACCTTTTCGGATGGACCCTGAAAGTCTGGATCTTCAGCAGGTCCCCGTATTGTCCATTGACCAGATCCGTGCTATAAGGGCTAATAATGACTATGTGGACCGCCCTGTGGCGCTTGAGCCTGCATCTCAGGTTGCCTTCTATCCACACGATGAACGGCATCCTCAGATGTCTCGCAGTCAAAGTCAGCATCAACATTCCCACTTGGCCCACTTAAGTCGGTCCAGTACCGTGAGCTCCATGTCCCGTGGCAGTGCTGCTTCGGACCAAAGACTTCTTGCAGGATTAACACCTTCCCATTCTGGTTTAGCCGTGGTGAGGTCGCAGCCAAAGGGTGACTTGAAACCTGAGTCGCTGGGCAAAGGATTGGCAGACGATGAGGACTTGGGTCTGCATCTCTTCATCTGTGAACGTTGTGGCCACTGCAAGTGCCAGGAGTGCTGTGCCCCTCGTAATTTGCCCTCCTGTTGGACCTGTGGCCAGCGCTGCTTGTGCTCTGCAGAAAATGTCTTGGAGTACGGCACCTGTCTGTGCTGTGTGAAGGGTCTGTTCTACCACTGTTCAGCAGATAAGGAGGACAACTGTGCCGACCGACCGTGCTCCTGCGCCCCAGCTCACGCCTGCTCCCGCTGGAGTGCTATGGCCTTCCTGGCACTCTGCCTGCCTTGCCTGTGCTGCTACCCTCCTGCCAAGCTGTGCCTCACTCTGTGCCAGCGTGGCTATGATCGCGCCACCCGTCCTGGCTGCCGATGCAGCAACACCAACGCTGTGTGCCGTAAGATCTCTGCCACTAACCCTGTGCCCTTTCGTAAAACCATGGAGAAGCCTGTATGACAGCATGAATGAGCCTCTTGCAATTCTCCCTTGAGGAGACACCTCTGATGCTGAAGCAGCCGGGGAATTCTGCTAAATGAACTGACCTGCTCTAAACCAATCAGAACTCCCTGCATCATGTCCATCATCATGTATCCTACTTCCCTTTTTTTAAAGTAAATCTGTGTCTATTTATTTATTTATTAGAGTTCCAGGATAGAGTTGGGTAATGTGAACCGTATGTAACATACAGGGAGTATGCTATCAGAATTAATGCAGAGGCTGTACTGGGTAAAAGGATCACCTAGACATGGGAAGCTGTCAACAGGAGGTCAGCGCTGAGTGTGTCTTCTTCTGCCTTACTGAATGAAAAAACTGTAAGCAAGCTGGCTCACACTAGACTCTACACGGATTCAGGGCGCTGGTTAGGGAGAAGAGCCCAACCAAAAAAATAACAACAAAACAATCTGACTGTGTAAGTCAATTATGTTTGACACCAAAAATGGGACCATACAAACATCAGAATATTAAGGTCAACTTAGAGGGATGTGTTACAAGAGAGACGGTAAAGAGAGACATTGTGCGCATGAGTGTGTGGTAAGGAAAAAGAATGAAAAATGTGTGTGTGTATGTGCATGTGTGTATGTGTGTGCAGTCTCAGGCCGGCATCTGCTGTCAGCAGAAGCCTCTCTTTTTATTTTTAGAGGAGCTACTCTGAAAGATAAAGTGTCTGGTCAGGTTTCCAGCCCAAGGCAGCCTGACGCCAACCTCTCCCAAGCACTCTTACATCCTCAACTCTCTTTTCCACTGCTGCCCAGTGTGCTTTCCAACTGCTCAACATCAGCGATAGGATCCTTGACTGTTTCTGTATCCAACCACGTTGTGGGACCAAACATCAGAAGGGACTGTCTGTCCAACTTTGACAGTGCTCTCAGGATGAGATAGAAGCCATTACTTTGAGAGCTCTTGGACAAATTGACTATACAACCTGTAGGACCATGCTTTGGGTTAACATCAGATCCGAGCAGTATCAGCAAAATGAAGCTATTGTGGTTGCCCAGTTATGCCATACATGGGACATTAGCATCTTCTCTGGTTGGCCCTGAATGATTCAGAGGAAATGAGGTTAATGGAGACTATTGTGTCATCTGACAGGAAGAAGGAATTGTATTGAGACAATGGCTTAGTCACCTGGCCAGAACGAGGTAGAATACAACACTTGGGAACAAGGTGAAACTGATGCACTGACATCTATAACTGGGAAGCAAGTTGAATGAAATCTGTTTCAAGTGTGTGTTCTTCCCCAATAATATGCACATCTTTGTGAGTTCCTTTGCTATATTTTTGTATGTACATAGAATTCTTATTGTATTTGTATTTTTATTCCATTTGTTTTAATCTGGTTATTATTACCATTTTTTCTATTACTGTTGGACATTAACCTTGTCAGATACCTGGCTAATTCTTAAGACTAACCATAAGGCTGATTTTGTATTGTGGAGGAGAGGTCCCTTGTGCATGGCACCGTGTTCCACAGCAGTACTGTAAACTACTCTACAAAATCATCCTAATAATTGGGCTCATTTTGGTTGCATGTATTAATTATAATAAATTGCTACAGAAATAATTAGTTCAAAACTGATTTAAATGTGGGGTTCAGACAAGACCTAAATAGCCTGAAATATACTTTTCTACAATGACATAAAATAAAATGTTTGACATTATCAAGTTATGCCATACTGGTTTAGGTTACACACAAGCTTTGAAGAGCCAATCATATATATATATTTTTTTTTTTTTCTACAATACAATATTTATTGGCATGAGAGCAGAAAACGTGCATTACTATCAGGCAAGCTTTCACAAATGAAATAGTGAAAAGATACCTCTCCTCCACAGTCGCATCCCAAAGCAATGGCTTCTCTAAGAAGGGTCCATTATATGGGGTTTCAGTGTGTAGGTACATACAATTTAAAGAATGCCTAACTGGTGCTGTCCACAGTCTCTGAGTTAACCACTAAAAGTTCACCATGTTGTATTAGTAAGTATTGCTTTGGTACAATTGGCATATTGTAAGTTGTAAAAGAATTAAAGAAGAATATAAAAACATATATATATATATATATATATATAAATCAATACAAATGAAAATATTATATTATATA
>JAUMHI010000067.1:9941328-9960187 GCA_032359435.1 Enteromius unitaeniatus | reverse complement strand
GAAAACCAGGTCCGGGAGGGCCAGTACGGCGCTACCAACAGAACGTGCTCCTTGTCCTCCCTGATCTTGCACAGGGTTTGTGCAAGGAGGCTCACTGGGGAAAAGGCGTACTTGGGCCCCGGAGGCCAGCTGTGTGCCAGTGCATCCGTGCCGAGGGGTGCCTCGGACAGGGAATATAACAGGCGACAATGGGCAGACTCGGGGGAGGCAAAGAGGTTGAGACATGAAAGTATGCGTCCTTCAGGTTGATGGCTGCGAACCAATCCTGGTGCCAGATGCATGTTAGTATGCGCTTCAGCGTGAGCATCTTGAATGGCAGCCTGAGAAGGGACCGGTTCAGGGCTCTGAGATCCAGGATTGGTCTTAGCCCACCACTCTTTTTGGGAGTTCGCCACGACCTGGTCAGCTCCTCATGCACCTTCGGGAAGAAAGGAACCGAGGAGGACCGCAACGGGGCCACGGTCCGAGAACTCAGGAACCAATCATCCAGCCGAGACGTATCGGCCAAAGGCGCACGCGGCACCTCCAGCCCGATTGCCTTGGTGGCGCTGAGGAGCATAGTCGAGAGCGCAGCGTTCGCCTAGTTGCTCGACTCTCCCTCTAATGCAGCTCAGCATCCTCGGGTGTCTCCAGAGGTACTCTGGGCCCAGTATTCGGGGGAACGCACGCCTTAGAGAACACCGTGACAGAACTACAGGTGCTGGCAGACGCTCGCGGAGCACTCTGGTCCCGCAAAACGTTCCGCACAGTCACCGTGCGATCCCCCAGGCGCCCCCCACGCGGCTGCCGAAAAGCCAGCACAGCTTCCTGTCTCACAGTAGGAAGTACGCGAGGGGAGCCGTCTCGCGAACGAGAGGTGCGAACGCAGTGTAGCAATGGTCATGCGCTCGCAATGAACGCATAAATCATCCACGAGCGCTACTTCAGCATGCTCCCGGCCCAAGCATGAGAGACAGCGATCGTGTTCGTCTGAAGAGGTGAGGAAACCGCGGCACTGCGTGCACTCAATGGCGAGGTCTCTTGCTGACGAGCAAAAAGACTGGTGCTCTTTTGAGCCTTTAAAAAGGCTGCCAGTCTTGCGGGTCCGTTAACAGCTGCCCAGTTGAATATGCTGCAATGACGAGAGAGCATGAACTCAGACAGGAACTCTTGAAAATGAAAGTGTTCTCCTTCAGCAGACTTGATACATCAGACGAGGCTCCGAAAGCAAAAAGCTGCATGTGCAATCCTCACGCTGTGATAAGGTGCACCTGGCTGTAATTATTGCACGCCAATATTCATTGGCCTTTTCCAAAAGATTAGAAGACGATTGGTCTCTCATGCGAGATCCCATATGTAACGTCGAAGTGAACTCGAATTCGACTGAAGGGAAACTGTAATTACGTCAATTTTAACGCATTTCACGCATGCGCAGTGGGACAAATTATTTGTAAGGAAAGTGGGGCAACAATTACCTCAGAGTAATTGGCCAGGGTAGCCTTTTAACCCGGCCACTTATAGAGTGTATATTACACGTATATATATATATATATTCTTTGTTTCCCTGTAACAAAAGTCAAGATGTTGTTGGCATGGAAGCATTAATATTTTCTCAGCAGCATTATATTTTAGGCCAAATTATTATTTTGTTGCTTATTTTAAAACTCAAAGTAAATTTTTTTTGTGAAAATTACCTTTCATGCAATATGTAACACAGCTCTAAGTGAATGAAAACACCAAGTGCACCTTGTAAGTTATCATCAAAGTGTTTGTTTTTGTTATTTTTTATTTTTTTATCCCCAGGAAGTTTGCTGGGAAAACTTTATTTTGGCGTTGTTCTAAATAAAAATGCCAATTCTTTCTTTGCCACTAAGTGTGACATTTGGTTTCTCTGGTAACGCTGTACACAAAGCAGCATTGCAAAAGGCTGCTTTATCAGGCATTACAGGCATGATGAAATGAAAATAAAATTAACCAATCACCACAGATTAACGTCAAGGAGAGGAGGGGTTTGGAAAAATCCTTCTTTGAGGGAATCGTTTGGGAGTCCTTGAGCAAATAAGGTAAAAATAAATGCATATTATAAGACAATGAAAGTGTTATCGACCTTGCATGCATGGCAACCTGTTGTTGGGGACTCTCAAAAGCAAAATATAACTTTTCATTACCCCTAATAGGGGAACTTTACAAGTATTTTAAAAGAACTGCTTGCACACAAAAAAATCACACAATTTTTGAAACTGATCAAATAAAACCACATCAAATCTGCAAAACATACACTAATTCTCAACCTCTGAATTTTAAATTTCATAAAACACTTTTTGCAAAACACAACACACAATGTAACCCACAACATATGAACATTATAGATGTGAGATGTTTTGCATCGTGTGTGCGCGCAATTTTTGGAATTGTTCCTTTAAGTTTCAAAGTGAAAAAAGTTTGAAAATTGTGCTTTTTAAAAAGTTTTGAAAAGCGGTAAAAAATACTGCAACATCCTAAATTCTGAGAATTATGTTGAAAAGGTTATCTCTTAATTTCAGTTTGTTAATGTAGATATATGGTCCAAGTAACTTTTTTCCAATTCTAGCCTGTCTAGACATTACTATATCACGCCACGGCTGCGACAGAGTTTTCTGGTGGCTTGCCGAAGGCCCATCTGTTTTGTGGTGATCGGTTAGAGGTTGGTGGTGTTTGTGTTAAAGTATGTGAAGTGTGTTATAATGTCGGGTTGGCTGAGATCTATGTATCTTGCTGCTCTTATGTGGGCAATGAGATGGTGGGAAAGAGGAAATTTGGGAAAGATGGGAGATTTCCTCCCAGTTAACAAGTTCCCACCAAACCATTTTCAACCCTGTGGGATTCAAATTCTAGTCAATTTGACTGTTTCTTCCCATCATCCCTTGAGAGATACAAATGTTTAAAATAGCTAAAAAAAAATAGTGGTATTAATGTGCTTAATATTTTAAAACATAACTATAAATTGTATAAATAAATAAATATAAATTCATGTATAAAAATTTTAAATCGTTAAGTATTATGTATATTATTTTAACTAAATATATATAGTCATGCTTTGAGCTGAGGTGGGACTGTACTGAAAGGATGGTGTGGTGGATGAGTGATGTGCAGCGGGGGAGACGGAAGAGCACGAGGGAAGAAAGAGCGAGGGAGTGGGGGGAGGAGTGGAGAGGAGGAGGACTGTTTGCAGGCCTGCTGGGTGGCTGAGTGCAGACAGCTGGAGGAGGAGTTGATGGGAATGGTATCTGCAAGGTCAGGGGTCACTGGAGAGAGCTTTAGCACACTTCCGCTGCCGGCCCCACGGCTCTCCAGTCTCTGGAATTCTGCTCCTCCAGCTCCCACTCAAGCTTGTGTGTGTTTTAAGCCACGTTTCTTCCCTTTTCACTACTTTTTCCTCTCCACTTACAAAAACCAGAATAACCATGTTTTTGTGGAAATTGAACTGCGCTATTTTTGTTGTTGTTGTTTTTTGGTGGTACTGTTTATAAGAAATACCTTGAAGTAGTTGGAACAACATATCATAGACTTAGAAATAAAAATAGAAATATTATTAAAATAATACAATTGTTGATTTTCAAAAATAAATAGCTCTTAAAATAACCAATAAAATATTTATATGTGAAATAAAAATCATTAATAATAAAACTGTAATTAATAAAATATATCAAATGCATAGCTATATATGTATATATATATATATATATATATATATATATCCATCTATAAATCATCTACCTATCTATCTGTTTGACAGATAGATAGGTAGATGGATGAATTATAGATAGATAGATGGATGGATGGATGGATGGATGGATAGATAGATACATAGATATATAGATGGACAGATGAACTCTATTTTCTAGTAATTCTCAGTGCCAGACTCAACCACCATCTGTAACTTTCTTCATTTATATTTCCTCTCCACGCCATGGCCTACATGCATATTCCTGTGTGTGCTTCCCCAGTCAATCAATGGCAGTATGGATCTACTGCTGCTGCTGTAATATAGATCTGCCCTTGCTCGATCCATGCAGTCCTGTCATTTCAACAGCGGCAATGCTGAGCTCTTCTCTTTACCAGTTGTGGGCATATCGAGTGGCTGTGTTTTTCTCGGAGCTCTCTGATGGCCCTTGCTACAGCCGTGCAAAGAGGCCAAACTATGATGAGGATAATATCTGTTATTTGGCCCCAGCCAGGGAAGCAGCACACACTGCACTACCATTAAAGGGCATTAGTGTGTGTGTGTGTGCGTGTGTGTGTGTGTGTGTAAGAGAGAGAAACAGAGTGAGCACATATCTGTACAAAGTTTGTGTGGCCTCTGAGGGACAAGATAGCATGTGCTGAATGTGATTCATAGGTGTTTTTGTAACATGATTCTGTCATCATCTGTGTGTTTCTCATTTAACGGCCCCCTCCTGTCCCACACACATACATACATACATACATGCACACGTAGTAGTGAGCAGTGCAAAATCTCCCTGCAGATGTTCTCGATTGCGGTGACCCAATATCCTCTTGTGTTGCACTGTCTAAAAAAGAGAGCTGTTTTACATTTCCCTTGGGGGCAAGAAGGGAGAGATTCTCACAGCGATAGAGCTGACCCAGGTCCTTCGAGGGCTGCCCCACATTATTTTAGACTGAGTCCGGTTTTATGAATTTGGGAGACATTCACTTTTAGACAGTGAGGAAGATGGGATAAAATGTATGAGTGTGTGTGTATGTGTGATGTTTAACGATTTCAGTCCACATAATCAATTCTTGTCATTTGTAACCATTCATAATGAGTGAGACCACAAGAAATAAAAACCACACTTTGTTTTTATTCTCAGAAAAAGACCTAAATAATCTTGTGTATATGTGAGTGATAAATATTACATCCATGAAAAGCATGTGATCATGATATTGTGCCAGCTGCGTGTCAGTGAGTGTCTAATCCTGGGTGGCTGGATGCTGGAAACAGGAAATGCTGGTGCATTCCTTGCATTTTTCAAAATGCTGCAAATTGCTGAGCACATCGTTTTGACCGAACATGATCACTGACCTGGGAGGTAAAATGAGAGAGATTTCAGGGGGAATAGAGACTGATGCACATGTGGGAGAGAGAGAGCACTAAAACACTGTTCTGTTTCACTCACATCAATCTATGCTTTCACATTTAAGGGCCCATTTATCACTTCATGTTATACGCAAACGGAAATAGTTATCCATCATCTAACAGTTCTGTTCAACAGGATTCTAACTTAAAAAGATAGCACAATGCTTTTAATAGATGGGCCATTGCATCTTCTGGAAGGATGTACCAAAGTACAAAAAGCTTTAGTCACCATATCCTGGATGATTACTCAGCTTGAACAGTACCAATAACCAGAATCCCAGTCTCAACAAGCCTGATGTGTGACTCAGTCTGAAGAGAGGAAAGCAAAGAATAGAAACATCCAGTCCTTCCGAAAAGGCAAGAGCATAAATAGGCGCCCGGCTCAGGCAGGAAGTCTCGGCCGAATTGATGGTCAAGTCAGCCTTGGTGGTGTTTTCCTTCTCTTTGCACGTACAAAGAGGGAGGTGAAACTGAAATTCTTGCAAAATGAATGGTGAATTCCGATCATCCATTGACGAAAGAGCTGCTGAATAAATTATTGAGTGCATTCTACCAAATCTGAGTACTCACTCTTCAGCCTTCCATTGCAGGTTAAGTGTAGGTCCAGGTCTTTCAAAGAGAGACTCTGGGACGATAGATGATGAACAGATATTCTTTTGATATTATTTTGGTTGTAAAGTTTCAGTAACTGGCACATTCCACTTCCAAGTTAAAAGGAAATACGCAAATCTAATATTCAACATTGATTGATCATTCTCATTATTTGTTGGAATGCTATCAAATATATTATACACATTAGAAGAATCGAATATACATTATAGGCCTATATAGTAAGTAAATGCATGAATCTGTAATAAAATAACAAAGTAATGTGAATTAAGTAAAAAGAAATATATTATTAACACCTGCTTTTGATTCATTTTTAGTCTCAAGTACTTCAAAACAGGTAGCAATTTCGCAAAAGTAACACTAATAATAAGGTGCTTTGATGGTTGCCATTTTTCTAACTTGAGAGTATCCACTAAGATGCTATAAAATACAAATGCCAATGATGTGAAATCAGATCATTCTTTGCTTGAAAGAACTGAAAATTTCTTGAAAATTAGTCATATGTTTACTGGAAAATGGACAGTTTACTCATAGGTTTACTCATAAACCTACCAAAGACTGGCAGATTGTTAATAAATAAATAAAAAAATAAAACTACTTACTTAAGATTTTGTTGGAAAGTTAATTTAACGGTTTATTGTTACAGTGTTAATATAATTAGCATGTTTAAAAAAAAAGGATTCACTGTCTTTGTCAATGATAGAATCACGTATGTTTCCTCCTCCCATTTCATCCAAGTCTGAGTAGAAGTAATTGTCTCGCTAACAGCATTACAAAAAGTGCAGTGGACTCATATATTCTCAAGATTCTGCACATCATGTGACTGTTTCGAAGATAAGACTTTCACAATTCATAAGGAGCTGTGTGATACGCATCTTGACTGTGCAGTCACTGTATAATCGACATGATAATACACTGACTCAGAGGGCCACATTCATGTAGTTTTCATTTCCTCCTCCCGCTTCTCATCTCCATTCTTGCTACCTCACACCATTCAGGAAAGTGAAGCCCATTGCCAAGCGGGAAGAACGTCAGTGGCCGAAAAAGCCATTGGGAGGAACTTGGAAAGAACATGTTTGATGTCAGCGCCAGCGTATTTTTGGGCCCTCGCGGAACAAAAGGCCCGGTATATTTAGCGTTGGTCAGGAAGCAGGCCGAGAGAAGGGCCGGGGGGTTCAGCAGAGGCCTCGTCCACTTTCCCACACTTGCGAACCGGAAACAGGCGATGACAACTACTCCACCAAGAGGCCCCAGGTCGCCTGTTATGGGAGCCATTGAGCTCAGAGGAAGGAAGAGGTTATACAGCCCTCCCCCCACCAATATCCCAGCTTTCTAAGAGTGACCTGCTCAAGTGCTTTCCCCTTGATGTACAGTTTTATCAACACCAAATATTTAAGGGAGTATCAAAGGTCTGGCCCAGCTGCAAATAGATGCATGCTATCAAATGTCTCAAAACATTTCGCTTCCTAAATTTCTAAGTTAAGCTGTATGACATCACAAGACTATTAAATTAGTTTACAGCAATGCATTGACTTCCAAACAAACACTCTGTGTATTTCTCCACATCGTCCTGGTTACATCTGTGCTTAGCTCCATCTGCACATGGCCTGTGTTGTTTGACCCTGGCGTGTACTCAAGCTTGGCATACTTTAGTGGCATGCTTATCCTAGACGCATTTCCTCAGGAAACACAGTATTAGATTGCACTTTTATTTATTTACTTCATTCACACAGCTTGATTGCAGCATGCCCAGGGGATGATGAAGTTTGCTAAAGCATTTCCCTTTCATTTTGTAATTGTTCTTGTTGATTGAACGGATCTTTACCATTTCTATTTTATTTTCTAATTATCTATAGGCCTACAGTTACTTGATCTAGTATAAAGCTCTAGGGTGAAATGGGATGACTGTCAGTACATCATGAAATATCTAGAATAGATAGTGGTTCGTCGTTCCGAGCTATGAATGATCTGCAATTAAGGTCACTAATCATTTAAATGTACAGACACATAAATCTTATGTTTAATGTTGTGTACATTAAAACGCATGTGTATTATTGCTTTTTTGCGGTTCTTCTTTAGCTACCAACAAATGTTTAAATATGTATTCCTATGAAATATCACTATACGTTTCCTTACAAACTGCATCACAACTTGTTATTACTGAATCAAACTATGAATTTAAGGGGTTTTATCTCCATCTAGTGGTCGGTGGTGTCTCTACACACAGTAAACACTGTGTAATGCATTGTGCCTTTATATTTAAACTGTATGACGCAGTTGTGGTGTTAAATGTAATGTTAAAGTATAAAACCTCTTTACGTAAATAAGATAAATTAAAGTTCAGAATAGCGAGTGCCTGTGTTGAGATCTGTGCGACTGTATATATATATATATATATATATATAAAGAAAGGGAGAGAGAGTGTGTTACGTTAGGTTACCGACAGAAGGCAGTGTTGTCATTTTATCAAAACTGTCTTCACGTGTTTGCAGAGCATGTCTCCGTTGAAAATATGCTCTGGTAAGAAAGGTCCAGATTCAGATGCCTACAAAATACCAGTGTAACTGTTTTGATGTTAGTGAAGATTGATGTTGAATGTCCTTGATGTTAAGCGTCATAAAAAGTGCTATGTAATTTTACAGAGCATTCTAAGAGGTTAACTTTCTCACAAATGTTAAACTCTTGGGAAGTTTACTATATTTACTGTATAAATTTGTTTTTTTTCCATCGTTTGAATCGTTTTAAACGTTTTACATCATGGAAAATGTATTATGTGATAACCAAAGTCCAACATAGTCCAACACTGTTGGACCCACTTAGACTCCAAAATCAAGGTTTGCTATTTGTATTTAGGTCCCTTGACTTAATTTTATTGGACTGCTTTGGGCTTTGGACAAGGACGATGCTTTATAGTCTTATTTTTATGGATAAAAATACAAGGAATTACAGACCTTCAGGGATAGCATTCATTACTAAATGAATGAAAAGAAAAGAAAAGAAAAGGTATTTTTCAAGGTGATGTTTGTTAGACCTAGCTTAAGACTTTTAGAATGTTGAGATTGTTTGGTGGTTTCAGCAGTTTAATCATGTTTAATATAAATACAATTAATAATAGGCCTATATATATGTGTGTGTATGTTTGTCATTGTTATATTTTGAAGCTGACTGTGGCGCTGTCAATTTCCTATATGTATCTTGGTTGCATCTATAAATATTTCTTGGCAAAATAATGCTTTATGCCAATTTGAAAAATGTTGACTTGTAAAGGCAAATTACTTTAACTTTCATCTCGCTGTAATTTGCTAAAACTCACATGTCAGGCCAGAATCTAAAGTATACATTTATTGGCTGTTTACAGGCGGAATGCGGAAAACCTTGAAGATCGAGTGAATCCAGGCAAACGAAGAGGAACGTAATAAAGAGGTGTCTGAAAGGCGATATCTGAGGGATTTATTTATTTTCTGATGGGGGGAACGTGGGCATGAAATTGTTTGGGGAGTTTAAGCACCGAAGTACTGAGGGAAGGCCAATAAATTTAGAGAGCACAAAAGTCTGCGAGTTAAGAGCACAGTCTCTTTTTATTATTAATCCTCAAAATGAATTTGATTTTTGGGGTGGGGGGGGTGGTTGAGAAATAGTTGATTTTCTTCTTTTTTCTTTTCTTTTCCCCTCCATTTTTCAACAGATGTAGAAATGATTGAATTCCCAGCAGACCTCATTATCTGAATCCTCCTGATGCCCAGGGAGGGCTTAAGGTCTTAAAGAAACGATTCAAACATGATTTGTATTAAAGCCAACAATCTCCCGCACTGGAACATCAAATTACTGAGAACTTGCACATAAAATGCGTGTGTGGAGTTGTGTTTTTTATATGTGTGTGCGTGTTGGGGGGGGGGGGTCACTTTTCACAAATGTTTATTGCATCTGACTCGATGAATCTCATTTAAGATTATAACTGATTACATAGAAACAGAAAGTGTATTGTATTGCTCTGTTATTTGTATTTTTGATCTAAAAGTTGCCTCAGGTTACAGAGTTTTGACACATACTAAGCCTTACAAAAGTCATTGGCTGATATCTCACAACATTTAACACATTTATTCATAACCGCACATACATATAGCAGATACATATGCAGCCTCACTAATGACTTAAAGCAGGCCTCATGGGAGCTTCCTTCTCTACTGTGTGTTAATTAGTGCTTTGTTTGCTCTGTTTATTAATGGTTCAGCTTTAACCTTACAAATCCGTCTCTGGCAGGCACGTACCCATGCCAATTTTATTCTTTATTTCTTTTTCTTTTTTTAACGTCTCATCTTCTACTGCAAGCAGTTGACATGGCACAAGCGGCTGTACGCAACACTAAACAGACGTGACAAGGAGGCTTCCTCCACTGCTTTCGAAAGTGCTGTTTGATCCATACTCTGTCATACTGGTGGAGATAGGCCTCAAAGGCCGGAGAGAGAGAAAGAACATGAATGAGTGACGTGTTTCTTTGTACCGACTGTGCCTCAGCCTTCGACTGGTGTGGGAAGATTTTCAAGAAAATTGACTGTGATAGTGAAGCTCAGTATACACTGCGGGGACGACATGCCCACTAGTGACCTGCACTGAGCAACTCTGAATGGATTCCCACTTTAGGAGTCGCAACCATATAATTGTATATTGCTATGACCGATGGGCAAGTGCAGTTCTTTGATTTCTTCCTAACAATCCAGGGCCCAAGCAGCATGCTTTGCCTCACGATGCACTTTTTCTTTTCTGTCTGCCCCTCTACTTCTTATGTCTTCCACTCACTGTTTCGCTGAATAAAAAGCTTTGAAGAGGAAAAAAAATAGAGACGAATAGAGAGGGAGGATCGTTGCCCCCTCTGAAAGATGCAGGGTCGAACAGGGCCCAGGCTGCATTGTGAGTGCAGCCCCTCGTCGATCGATAACGCAACTCAAAGCGAGGAGGAGACTGAAATCCCTGGTTGAATGAAGCACAGCTAAAACACCAGAGGAAAGCAGGAATGTTGAGAGGAAAGGCAATTGACAGGCAGATTGATTGATAGATAATCTAAATTCTGATTTTGGGCAGGGAGCAGCACATGGTGCTGGGTTTTTCTGTAGCAAGACTGTGCTTGGGTTTTCTTGGTACATTTGCACTTGTTGTAATCTGGCAATTAAATGCAGATGCCACACTGACAGATACTGACTGACCGATTCATGATGTTGAAGATTTGGCCACCAGCGCAGTGTAGCAAGAGTGATGGGGTAGAATAATAATACCCAGAGCAAGACTGCAGCCAGCCTAGTGTATTATGACTTCATCTACTGCTAATGAGGGAAAGGCTGCTCTTTGTTCTTCTTCAAATCAATAGACAGATCATAATAAGACCTGGCTCATTTAAGCTTTCACACAGGATCAGAGCAGCATGACTTTTATGAGGACAGACCCAAGCTGTTCCACATTATCCCAGATAAGAAGGCCTGAGCAGGCCCATGGGAATTGGGGTTCTTTAGCGTCCACGATCATTTGCCGTGCTACTGGGGCACAAGCATGTGGATAAATTACTGTACAAAGATTCCATTACCCAGGAACCTTTGGAGATGTTTTAGCATATTGTACTCTATTGTAACATAAAATGTACAGTCTGATTCTGCTTTTCCTTGCTCCCTGTCTTTGTGAGTTTATTTAATTCCAGTTTTTCCAGGAAACAGTTTGCGTGATTCATCATACGCAAGAACCCGCCCACACTATTTCATCTTACAATGTACATTAGTCTTTAAATTAGCATCTGCACCTCCCAGTGCTTGAACAAACACTTCCCCGCGCACCACCGTCTGACTCTCCAATAGACCCGTCAATGCTTCTTCATCTCTGGGGCACTGTTCCTTGATAACCCATTAATCCGGCCAGGCATCCAAGAGCCTGGGCAAACACCATCTCTATATGGTAAACACCCTCCCCTCTCCCCCTCTGTTGCCCAGGTGGCTGGGCACGGGAGCCTGGCGCCATGGGGTTAAATTCTTTCAGATCATGTACACATAATAGGCCCGGTTAATATTCATGACAGGGGCCAGGTACAGGGAAGGTTAAATTTGACTTACTTTTCAAAAGCGCATTACTAATGCATGATGCCAATAAGAATATTCAAAGAGGCCGGGTGACCAAAGGTTGATGAGATCCTTACCTCTCCACTGACATTTTAAACACATTACCATGTGGGTGCCCTGCCTCTCAATTGTGGGGAGAGAATAAATTGCTGGCTAATCATGGCTAACCCCCGGCCTGTCCGAGCACAGACCTGCATGATGATGTTACTGGTGAGAGGGCCACTTAAGGTTTATGTGGGTATTATTGTGGAGTCTGAGCAGCTGGAGAAGAGGAATCTCAAATGATGAGCAAACTGATCTGTCTCAAAGATTCCTCCAGATAAGTGCCAATGTCAAAACAATAATTTTGCAGTACTGTTAACTGGGTGCAAGCTATTGTGGCTAGTAGCAATTACGTTTTCTTATAGTATGTCCAAAGCCAGACACTAATTTACTTCTCTTTCATTAACACCATAGGTAAGTTAATCTCATGTACAGTTATACCTTTGGCCACCACCACAAACCTGGTGCAGCTTTTTTATTCTTCCTACTAATAACTATTGCATTATGGAAATCTAAAGTGGCTAAATAGATGTTAAGGCCAAGTAGATCTGAAATTAGGTTTAGGGTTTGTTTTTTTTCTTTTAACTTCAATGTTTAATGAAACTTCCATAACTTCCATTGAATGGCATTGAATTCAGTGTGAGGAGTGAATCAGGAGTGGACAACATTAGCATTTATGAATGGGCTCACTTTAATTATATAACTTACAATTTGAACTTAATTGAGCCCAATCCACTAACCTGATTTTACCAAGTGCAACATGTCCCTGGATCAAACAGCATTGTGATTAGCCAGTCGGATTTAAAGAAGCAGTTTACAGTTTTTGTGAAGTTTAGGCTTACAATCATTGTTTGGTGCTTGTACATCAGTGTCAGTCATCTATCATTTCCTCTGATTTTAGGCATTACTCATGGGTAAGCTTAGGTTTAGGTGTGGCAAGATTATATTTTTGCATTAAAATGTTGTTCGGGTCAATAACATATTTTGACCTAGGGACACATCGAACTTGGCGAAATCAAGATGTGCGAGCTAAATTGTAATTTTAATGAAAATGTAAGATAGTGGAAATTACAGATTTACAATTCAGAGAACGTCAGCAGCATTTTGTGTAAAAAGTGTTTGTACACCCAGTTCTATAAATGATAAAAGTACAGATATGACATTACAATTTTTTTTTCTTTTGCCTGTTTGTAAAGCCTGTAAAATCTTTTTAAACTTTATTAAAGTGTCAGACAAGGTTTTGTCAAGCCAGTGTTTGTTTTTTTTCCCCAAAAAAATCTTAATTACCTAAAAGACCAGTAAAAACCTTTGATTTTATGAGGCATCAAGAAATACTGATTGGAAATTAATCCAACTCTTATAATTTATTTTGCATAGTTGCCTTAAAATAAAAAAAGAGTTGGTGTGTGTATGCATGTATCTCTAAAATCACTTAATATTACACAAGCAGTGGTCTCTTAAGGTGAGCAATGAGTGTCTTCTCACACTGAAGAACTGGCAATCCATTGTCTTAGTCAGAAAGTAACTTATATATATACATATATATATATATATTCAGTCCTTCTGTAACGGTGCAACAGTGACCTTTTATTTAAGAAATTTTTTAAATGAATTGTCTTTCACATCTTTATAGATGCTGCTGCTACATTTTTTTCCCTGTGAAGTCCAGAATGCAGCAGTATGGCTGTAACAGAGGTAGTCTGTCTCTCATGGCTTGTCACAGGTTGGTCACCCGCAGGCATCTGACGGACAAAGTGATGTGTTAGATAACAAACAGAGGGCAAACTTTCATCTTTCAGACCTAATCAGTGTCAGCGGTGTCTGAAATGGATCTGTCTGTCACCCTGAGGCACAACAGAGCTACAGTGGGGAGGTGGAGGAGAAGCACTGGGCGCTTCAGGTGACACACATGCACTGCCAACTGTCAGAAGGCCTTCTTTGTGCCTGCATCCAACAACACAGAAATATACATAACACAAGTTAAGACTAAAATGACTTATTTCCCCAAAATTCTCCATTAGGGCTTCTTTAAGACAAAACATTTCACATGCTAATACTTTTTGAAATGAGATAGGCTTAGATTTTTTTCTAACTATCTTCCCCGATGATCAAAGTCAAGTTCACAGGGTCATTAGACACCAATTTGGGTTTGGCAAGGGGCATGTTGTCCTTTCTTAAAACATGTTTATGTGTCTCGCTTTCCCTCTTCAGCTGTTTGTCACCAAACAGACTGACAGGCCAGGTCTTTAGGCCTTTAAAAAAATAATTAGTAGATACATTTTTCATATTTTTTCTTTCTGTAAATGATCTTATCTAAGTCCTTCCAGACCTTACTCCCAATGGGTGTCTTCTCAGACCTGGACCCTGGTTTCTTCCTAAACGGCGGTAAATGGCTCTCGGCACAAATAATGCATAAACAGCTGTTTTGCCCAAGTAAGTTATCCTCTTAAAAGATTTAGAAGCCTCTCCCGCACTCTCTCCCACTCACTCTCTACTCTCTCTCAGTTAATTCATCAATTTCTTATGATAGCAACAGTCTGGAGCAGCGCAAGTGTTTAAGTACCAATTAGGGGCCTGGTTCCCTTGGTCCTTTTTGCCACACCTCTGCTCCTCCCCTATCTCTCTTCCTCTTCCGGTTCCCTCTTCCTTCCACCTTCCTCGCTGTCCAAGTCCCCTCACACCTCTCTCTGCCCCCACTGACCACTCATCCGTTCTGTCATCTCCCCATCCATCAAAACCCTCCCATCTTCTAAGACACTTTCTACTTAAATGAAGTTCATCGTATTTTCTTTATTAAGTTTTTAGTACCCTAAATTATTTATCCTAGATAATCACTGATCATAAGATTGAAATAAGAACACATCAATCAAAAGGAGTTTTTTAAAAGCTCCCTTTCCCTCGGCCAGGGACAGTGTCTCTGCTCTGAGCAAACAACATGCCAAATAGTGGTGCCCTGTGCTGGCTCACCCCAGTAAAAGATGAACCC
The DNA here is from genome assembly GCA_032359435.1 of Enteromius unitaeniatus. Lineage (NCBI taxonomy): Eukaryota > Metazoa > Chordata > Actinopteri > Cypriniformes > Cyprinidae > Enteromius > Enteromius unitaeniatus. The sequence goes on along the minus strand of JAUMHI010000067.1, from coordinate 9,945,357 downwards.
ACTGGACTTACCATCAGCTCAGTTGGAAACCTAAACAGGACATTCACCATTCAACCTTAAATGCACGACACATGCACACACACATAGATACACATCTTGTAATAAACAGGCCAGAGACAGATGGTGCTCATCCCTCTCATGTCGGAAGATCTTAAGTTGGCTCCCTTGAGGTAGAGCTTGACAGCCATTTCTAGGTTTATAATTAGTCTGTAACTGATTGGTCATCACTTTTAATTCTGATGTCTTGCCACTTCTTGGAAAGCGGTTCAAACTTGACTTGCTAAGAGTCTTCGTTATTTGGAAGAGGGCGCATTTCTTGGTTAATGCTTCATGCTGAGGGCTGGACAGATATTCTGTAGTAGCACATTCTTGTACAGTGGGGTCTCTTTTCATTCAAGGCCAGGCCGAAGCCTAGGCGCTGACTCCTGAAGAAAGGAATAAAACAGATGGTAACAGCCTAAGAAACACTTGAGAGAAAAACCTTTTGGGACATAGTCTGAATTCATAACTTTTGCATGTGGGGCATGTGACATTCTAGGAAGGAATACAGTCTTAGTGTGTGCAATTAATAACATTTGCACACATTTGATTTATTTGTGTGTTTCACCAGATTCAAGTACAGCTACCAGTTACATGTTTCAGTGTGGTCAAGTTGTCAAGCTTATGCATATTTATGACATTAACAGTTGTTAGAGCAATATTTTAGGGGGGCATATGCCTATTCCAATACAAGCACCCAATTTATGTTAAAACCCAGGTCGCCGGATATGTAATATATGTCATATATGTCCCTATGTTTGTATATGTTTATAACATATATGAAATTCCCATAGTACAATTTGTATATTAACATACATTAAAAGTATGTATATTAAAATTTTTTATATGGTATTGCATGTAATGACATGTTAACAATATATATATTGCACAGTCATGTGTCTTTTGAGTTTATGTTTGGATTTTGTCCCAGGTGCTTTTGTGTTTTTGTTTCATTTCGTACTCCATGTGTGTCTGCTCATTTGTATCCCCGCCTCTCTCATTATGTTTGATCCTCTGCCAGCCGTGTCTTCCAAGTGTCTTGTGTTTTGTCTGTACTTATTGCTTGTATTTATTTCATGCCCTGTCTAGTGTCCGTTGTTAAAGTAATGTTGTGTGTGTGTTTGTCGGCATTGGCCATTATTGAGATGGCGTTTCCTTGATCAAATCGCGGAGTGGTCGGGTTATGGCGACACTGAGATCGTGAGGGCTTCCGGATATCACGGGTCTGCCTTGGAGATCGGCGGTCTTCCTATCACTAATGACTTTCCGAGCACAGGCAGGCTTTCGGCAGCGTCTCGCCATCACATCACCTTACAAGCACGTTATTTCAGATTTGAACACCACTACGAAGCCGCACATCTCTGGTGACTTCGTTCTGCTTTCACGGCCGGAAGCGTCACAGTCTGTTGCTGACTCCAGTCCGCATCTACGGCCCCGTGCGCCGTCACAGACTTTTACAGATCACGATCTGCCTAATGCCAATCCGGTTCCTGAAGTTCAGCCGAGAGTGCCGATCCTGTCACCCACGGACTCCGGTCCGCAACTCTGGATATTCAGTGGGAGTGCGAGTTGCTAGAGCTAATCCCCGCAGTTCCCAATATGCCTCAGTCGGGTGCCAGCCACGAATTCCGGTCAGGGGAGCCGGTTGTAGGTGGGATTGCCGGTCCACGGCCAGGAGTGCCGTATGAAATCCTCACGGTTCCTAGTCCGAATGAGTCAGGTGCCAGCCCCGAATCACGGTCCGAGGAGCCGTGTAATGAGTCAATTTCGGTTCCACGGCTAGGAGTCCGCATTGTATCCCCCCCTCTCTCATTATGTTTGATCCTTTGCCAGCCATGTCTTCCAGGTGTCTTGTGTTTTGTCTTTGATTGGTCATTGTATTTATTTCATGCCCTGTCTAGTGTCCGTTGTTAAAGTAATGTTGTGCGTGTGTTTGTCGCCATTGGTCTCTGCACCTTCGTCAAACTTCTGTGTATCCTGGTTACTTTAATTGAATGTTAACTAATAAATAAACACTCTGTCTCTGAGTTTCTCTGTATGCTAAGAAGCGAGGCCACGACAACTCTGGTGATCGTTACAACATATCAAAATGGCATATTGTATTATATCAGTGGTTCTCAATCCTGGTCCTTGCGCCCCCCTGCTCTGCATATTTTGCATCTCTCTCTTTGTTAACAGCTCCTTAGTTAGCTTCGTGCATGAGCTGTGTTCCCAATCGACATGGTCCCTACACAGTGTCCGTTAAAGTTTGTATGTAATGTTCACTTCAGAACATTCATTCACGGATTTGCACTGTAAATAAGTGAATACGATTTAAATTACATCTCGCACACACTGTGCTAGATCACCGGTTCTCAATCCTCGTCCTCTTCTCGCACCCCCCGCTCTGCGCAATTCATGTTTCTCTTCTCATTTGTTCTGTTCGAACGTACACACCACGATACATCAATCAACTGATGCATTTACCCAAAATATTAGCATTTACATTAGTTAACAACATTTATCGTGATCTTAAAATTATATTTAAAGGAAAATAAAAATTCACTCTTCAGGGGCCCTCCCACCACTTGGGGCCCTGGTAATTTAGTCCCACTTTTCACCCAACTACGACAGTCGCTGTACTAAAATGCATTCTAAAATGCTAAAATTCATTGTACTACATGCGTGAATCTGCGAATCACCACAATTTTGCTCGAGCTTCACAATACCGCTTTTGCGCATATGCCAAGACTCAAAACAAAGCCTGCGCTAACAGCAGAGTCTGAGCAATGGCTGCGGCTAAACAAGCAGTTGTGTGCGATAAGATGTTTTTTTAAATTTCATTTTGGCAAGTGGATGCCAAATGTTCCAGCACCTTAAGATAAAGTTTGTGTAAATGCCAATGATTTAGAAGAAACGTCCTTGTATGAGCCGCAGCGGTGCAGGTAAAGTTAGTAAATGTTAGTTTACACTAATTTACTGAACGCTTTATTAAAATGCTAATGTTATGCTAATATTAAATAGAACCTAAGTGTTATATGATTGTTTTAGACTGCAAGAACTCCCATGTAGAGCACATATATTTTCAAATATTCCCTGTCAGTGTTTTATAGGCTAAATAATGTCATGATAATTTATATGTTTTTCAATTTGTTTGCGTAAGAGCTAAGTACTTTTCACTATTTGCTAACTTGCTGGTTAGCAAAATCTGTATAGAGATACTGTAAGCTATTTTTTTTCACAGGATAAGCATTGCAACATTTGAAAATTAACTAAAGCTCTCTGAACAAAAACAACAGTAATGGAGCAAAATTACATTATAATGTGTATCTCTGAGATGTAGTCTAGGCCATAGACTGTAAATTTAAGTATGATAGTTAATTTGTTAATGTATTCGCTGATTGTGCTTTTGCCCTTAGTTGTAAACTCTGTCATTGGGCACTTAGGTTACTGTAGTATAATTCTTCATGTCTGTACAAGTATATATTATTTGCATGGGCATGTAGACTGTGTCAACTGAGCTGTCATGTAGAGGATCATAACCCTTCACCCCAGAACCTCAATGACCTGAGGACATTGACCTGACCTCATGCCACATTTTTGTTGTGGTGTTGTTAGCGTTAAATAAATTAATTCAGTAAATTATTTGAGATAAAAAAATGTCATTGTAAGCTTCTTAAATGCCCTACTAGGGACATGGGATGACTTAAACAGGGGAACCTTCTGTGCAATGCAAGATTTTAAACCATGACGTCTTATTGTATTACTGATAGTAGCCTTGGAAACAATAATCCAGCTCTTTTCACGGCATTGACCAGCTCCTCCCGTGTTGTTCTGGTCTGATTCTTCACCATTTTTAGCAGGGCCCCAGTCCAAGAGACATTGACAGCATTAGCCTCTTCCATTTTCTGACAATTGCTTCAACAGTTTTGAACAGGTCTACAATTTTGTCTCTTGTGTCTTTTGACAGCTCTTTGGTTTTGCCCATGTTGCTACTTAGACTTTGGCTGA